>PVHX01008839.1:0-11997 GCA_004024805.1 Geosciurus inauris
GACAGCAAGGGTGATGGAATATGATGGTCATAATAACCCTAACTTTATGTATGACTGCATATATGATGTGATTCTATACAACTTACAACCAGAGAATTGATATGTTATCCTCTATCTATGTACAATGAGTCAATTTACACTGTCAACATGTAAGCCTAAATAAAACAAGAATAAAAATTTAAAAAAAGAAAAAAAAATACAAAAATAAAAATACAAAAAAAAAAATCTGAACAAAATGCAAAAATATGTAACAATTGATGATGATAAAGGAGAAGGAGGAAAAACAAGGGAGACCGAAAACAGGGCTGTTATCTGGAAAATAAAGGAGATAAAATAAGAGAAACAAACAAAAACAACCCTCTTCTATTCCAATGATTCTTATAATTTGTCTGTTAATGTTCTCCCAGAGTTCTTATATATTCTGGCCATGGTTACTGATTTCTTTTCCTTGATACTATCTAAATGTTCAAGGTTGGCCACTTGGTCTTCCAGTCCTGAGATTGTCTTTAGCACAGTCTGTTCATTAGGGAAACTTTCAACTGAACATTTAATTGGATTTATTGTGTTTTTCATTTCCAAGATTTCTGTTTGGTTCTTTTTAAATATGTCTACCTCCTTATTGAATTTCTCATTTATATCCTGTACTGACTCCTATAAAGGATGTAAATAAGAGAAACAAACAAAACCAAAAAACCTCTAGCCCTCAAAAGACAAGGCAAGGAAAAATAACTACTATAAAAATGCTAAAAATTAGTGGAAAAAAGTGTGTGTGTGTGTGTGTGTGTGTGTGTGTGTGTGTTTATGTATTTTCACAAATCAACCAGCATAGCAAGAACATGAAGAAAAAGTCTTTTTTTGTTTTATTCATTTTTTAATTCTTTGTGGATATACATGAGGGCAGAGTATATTTTGACATTATACATAGTGGAGTATAAATAATTAGAATCCCATTCTTGTGGTTTACACGATGTGGCATTTCACTGGTTTCCTATGTTCATAGAACATAGGAAAGTTAGGTCATTCACTTTACTGTCTTTTCTATTCCCATCCCAGCTCCCCACCCTTCATTCTCCTTTGTCTAATCCAATAAACTTCTATTTTTCCTCTCCCTACTCATTCATTCTGTATCATCATCTGCATATCAGAGAGAATATTTAGACTTTGGTTCAAGGGATTGGCTTATTTCACTTAGTATGATAGTTTCCAGATCAATGCATTTATCTGTAAAAGTCATAAATTCATGTTTTTTATGGCTGAATAATATTCCATTTGGTACATACATCACATTTTTTTGTATCCATGCATCTGTTGAAGAGAACTTAGATTGGTTTCATAGCTTAGCCATTGAAAATTAAGCTGCCATAAACATTGATGTGGCTGCATCAATGTGGTATGCTGATTTTAAGTCCTTTGGATATATACAGAAGAGGGATAACTGGGTCAAATGATGGTTCCATTTCCAGTTTTTTTGAGGAAACTCCATATGTCTTTTAGAGTGGCTACATAAATTTGCAGTCCCACCAGCATTGTATGGGTGTACCTTTTCAACCATATCATCAACAACATTTATTGTTACTTGTATTCTTGGTAATTGCCATTCTGACTGGTGTGTGATGAAACTTCAGTTTAGTTTTAATTTGTTTTTCTCTAATTGTAGAGATATTGGACCTTGTCTTACATGTTTTTTGACCATTCATGTTTTTTCTTTTGAGAAGTATCTGTTTAGTTCCTTTGCTCACTTATTAATTGGGTTGCTTCTTTTAGTGTGAAATTTTTTGAGCTCTTTGTATATCCTGGAAATAAATGCCCTATCTGAGGTACAGGTGGTAAAGATTTTCTCCCATTCTATAGGCTCTCTCTTGGTGCTCTTTATTATTTCCTTTGATGTGAAGAAGGTTTACAATTTGATACCATTGCATTCGTTGATTCCTAGTTTTACTACTTGTGGTTTAGGAGTCTTATTGAGTAAGTTGATTCCTAAGCCAACATGATGGAAAGTTGGGCCTACTTTTTTCTTCTATTAGGCACAGTGTCTCTGGTCTAATGCCTCGGTCTTGATCACTTTGAGTTGAGTTTTGTGCAGAGTGAGAAACAGGGGTTAAAATTTTTCTGCTACATATGGATTTCCAGTTTCCTCAGCACCATTTGTCAAAATGGCAATTTTTTCTACAATGTATATTTATGATGACTTTGTCTAGTATGAGATAACTATATTTATGTGGGTTTGTCTCTATATCTTTTATTTTGTTCCATTGGTCTCCATTTCTGTTTTGGTGCTAATACCATGCTATTTTTGTTATTATAGCTCTGTAGTATAATTTAAGGTCTAGTATTGTGATATTTCCTGCCTCATTTTTCTCACTAAGGATTACTTTGAATATTCTAGTCCTCTTATTTTTTAAACTAAATGTCATGAGTGTCTTTTCTATTTCTATGAAGAATGTCATTGGAATTTTAGTAGGAATTGCACTAAATCTATATAGCTTTTTTTGTAGTATGGCCATTTTAACAATATTCTACATGTACAAACACATGTGAGATCTTTCCAATTTCTAACATTGTCTTCAATTTCTTTCTTTAGTATCTGTAAGTTCTCATTGTACATATATTTAACCTCTCTTGTTAGATTGCTTCTCAAGTATTTTTTTGAGGCAATCATTAATTGGATAGTTTTCTTAATTTCTCTTTCATTTGATTCATTATTGGTGTATAGCAACACAATTGATTTGGGGGTATTAATTTTATATTCTGCTACTTTGCTGAATTCATTAATGAGTTCTAGAAGTTTTCTGGTGAAGATTTTTGGGTCTTTTAAATATAGAATTATAGATCAGCAAATAGTGACAGTTTGAATTCTTCTCCTATTCACATCCCTTTATTTCTTCTGCCTAATTGCTCTGCCTAGCATTTCTAGGACCATGTTGAATAGAAGTGGTGAATACCTGTCTTATTCCAGTTTTTATAGGGAGTGCTTTCAATTTTTCTCCATTTAGAATGGTGTTAGCCTCGGATTTAACATATATAGCTTTTACAACCTTGAGGTATATTCATACTATCCCTAGTTTTTCTAGTGGTTTTACAATGAACGGAGGCTGCATTTTGTCAAATGCTTTATCTGCATCTATTGAGATAATCACATGATTCTTGTCTTTAAGTCTATTGATAAATTACATTCATTGGTTTCCATATGTTGAACCAACCTTGCATCCCTAGTATAAACTCCACTTGATCATGGTGTACTATCTTTTTAATGTTTTTTTGTATGTGATTTAGCAGTATTTTTGTTAAGAATTTTTGTACCTATGTTCATGAGGGACATAGGTCTGAAGTTTACTTTTCTTGATATATCTTTGTCTGGTTTTGGTATCAAGATGATACTAACTTCATAGAATGGGTTTGGAAGAGTTCTCCCCCTTTCCATTTAATGGAATAATTTAAGGAGGATTGGTGTTCGTTGTTCTTTGAAGGTCTGTTAGAACTCAGCTGAGAATCCTTTTGGTTCTGGACTTTTCTTTGTTGGTAATTTTGAGGTGTCTTCAGTATCATTGCTTGAAATTGATCTGCTTAATTTTTCTATTTCCTCCTGATTCAATTTGAGTAGGTCATATATCTTCAAAAATTTGTTAATGTCTTTAAGATTTTCTATTTTATTGGACTATATATGTTCAAAATAGTTTGATTATCATCTGTATTTTAGTAGCATCTATGGTGATATTTTCTTTTCCATTACAAATTTTAATATTTTGAGTTTTCTCCTCTTTCTCTTGGTTAGCTTGGCTCAGGGTGTATCATTTCTATTCATTTTTTTGAAGAATCAACTATTTTTTTTGAGTGATTTGTTTCAATTTGATTGATTTTAGCTCTGAATTTAATTTTCTGTCTTCTACTGATTTTGATGTTGATCTACTTTTTCTAGGGGTTTTGAGATACAATGTTAGGTTATTTATTGGGTCGTTTTGTATTCTTTTAATAAATGAACTTATTGCATTATACTTTCTTTTTAGAACCACCTTCAGTGTGTCCCAGATATTTTCCTATGTTGGGTCACTATTTTCATTTACCTCTAAGAATTTGTTTTTTTATATTTTCATCCATGATTTCTTCTGCTATCCATATGTAATTCAACAGAGTATTATTTAGTCTCCAGGTGTTAGAGTAGCTTCAATTTTTTATTTTCATGGATTTCTAGTTTTAGTTCATTATGATCTGATAAAATTCATGGTATTATCTGTATGTGTATGTTTCCTAGGAGTTTCTTTGTGGCCTAAGACATAGTCTATTTTAGAGCAGAACATATGTGCTGCTGAGGAGAAATTGTATTCAGTCATTGATGGATGATGTATTCTATACATATCTGTTAAGTCTAAATTATTAATTGTATTTTTTAGTTCCATAGCTTCTTTTTATTTAGTTTTTGTTTGGAGGATCTATCCAGTGGTAATAAAAATGTGTTAAAGTCACCCAGTATTATTGTGCTGTGGTCTATTTGCTTTTCTTAGTTGAGAAGGGTTAGTTTGATGTATATAAATGCTCCATTGTTAGAGACATAATATTTATGACATAAATATTATCATAAGACATAAATAATGCTTATTTATGTCTTGTTGATGTGTTATTCCCTTAAGCAGTATAAAATGACCTTTTTTGTACCATCTGAATAACTTTGATTTGAAGTCCAAATAATCTGATATGAACCTAGAAACCTCTTCTTGTTTATGAGATCCATGTGAATGATATGTTTTTTCCAGTCCAATTACCTTCAATCTGTGGATGTCTTTGTTTATGAGTTGAGTCTCTTGGAAACAGCATATTGTTGGGTCTTGTTTTTTAATGCAATCTGCCAGTGTATGTATTTTCATTGATGAGTTTAGGCCATTCACTTTCAATGTTGTTATTGAGAAATGATTTTTATTCTTTGTCATTTTGGTTTTATTTCTGGTTTTTAATTTAATTAGTTCCTCCCTTTTTTTTCTATTATTCCAGTGTAGTTCCTCCCTTTTCTGGTTTTCACTTTTATTTTTTATTTCTTCTTCATGAAATATTTTATTGAGTATGTTTTGTAGTGCTGGCTTTCTAGTTGTGAATTCTTTTAACTTTTATTTATCATGGAGGGTTTTTATTTTATCATTAATTCCAAAGCTTAATTTTCTGAGTATAGTATTCACTGGATCCTTTTTTCCCCCCAGTATTTTGTATATATTATTCCATGACCTCTTAACTTTTAGGATCTGGGGTGAAAAATCAGCTGAGATCCAGATTAGTTTCTCTGTAAATGTGACCTCTTATTTCTCTCTGGCTGCCTTTAAAATTCTATCCTTATTCTGAACATTAGGCATTTTCTTAATAATGTCCCTTGGTATAGCTCTGTTGTAATTTTGTAACATAAACAATGCAAAAAATATACAGAAATTCTGTAATCATCCTTATTATGGTTTGGATGTGAGGTACCTCCCAAAAGCTCATTTGTAAGACTGTGCAAGAGCATTCAGAGGTGAAATGATTGGGTTAGTAGAGCCTTAACTTAATCAGTGAATTAATCCCCTGATAGTGATTGAGTGCTAACTGAAGTTGGATATGATATGGCTGGAAGAGGTAGATCATTGGGTGCTTGCCTTTGGGGTATATATTTATTGCCCTGAGCTTAATTACTCTCTGCTCTCTAATCATCATTTGAGCTGCTTTCCTACGCTATAGTCTTCAGCCATGATGTTCAGCCTTACCTTGAGCCCTGTGGAATACAGTTGGCTGTGTATGGACTGAGACTTCTGAAACCATGAATTCCAAAATAATCTTTCCTCCTTTACAGTTATTCTTTTCAGAATTTTCAGTCACAGTGGCGAAAAAATATGACTAAGACATTCATTCATTTGATTTTTCAATTCATTGTTAAGATTTTGGAAATTTTCAGATATTATTCAGATTGTGCATTCCTTTGGTTTGTATCTCTGAACCTTCTTCTAGCCTATAAATCTTATATTTTGTCCTTCATGTTATCCTTTTTTTTTTTTTTTTAGATGTTCTGTTCATGATCTTAACATCTTTTCTCCATGGTCAACTTTATTTTCAAGATTACATATTTTGTAAGCCAATCCTAAAAACCAAAGGTTTAATGTTCTCTCTGATACACAGATGCTAACTCACAGTAAGTGAGGGGAAGGAAGAATAGAAGTTCACTGGGTTGGATGAAGGGAATGGAAGAGGAATGGGAACAGGAAAGAAGATGAATTGGACATAACTTTCATATGTTCTTATATGAATACACTACTAGTGTAACTCCACATCATATACAAAAAAAAAATGGGAAGTTATATTTCATGTATGTATGATGTCAAAATACTGTCATGTATAACTAAAAAGAGCAAAAAAATTTTTTTTAAAGATTGTATATTTTTTCTTTGTTGTCTGAAACCCTATCTTCCAAGTGGCCTAGTATGTTGGTAATGGTTTCCATTGAATTGTTAATTTGGTTTATTGATTCCTTCATTTGGAGGATTTGATTTTTTTCAGAATCTCTCTATTGAAGTGATCTTTAAAGTTCTGTATTTTCTCTTATGTTAGTCCTTTCATCATCCTTTACCTCACAGATGAGTTTAACTACAAACATTGTAAAATCCTTCTCTGACATATCCTTCACTGTGTTGTCAGTGGATTGTTATTAAAGTATTGTGGCTTGTTTAGTGCTATTTGTTCCCTTGCTCTTTTCATGTTAAATCCATCTAACACTATGGATTTAAGGCAATAGAATTTCTACCCTGTAGACCTTCAGTGTCCCTGAAAGTTTCTAGTAAGTCCCAGTTTGAGGGGAGAAATAATAACAAAAACAATGCAAAAAATATACAGCAATAAACCTAATAGTTCCTGCTATGATAGCTATAATGTTAATTGTCACAATAAACAAATGGTATGATTAGTTCTTTACCAAAGTAAAAAATGGTAATTTTGAAAAAAGGGCATATAATTTCAAATGGTGAACAGGGATATAGAACAGAAGTGATGTAGCATGTGATGATTATGAGGGAGGAGGAGAGAAAATAGGAGTAAAAAATTAAAGGAAGTGCTGTTAGCATTAGAAAAGAAAGAGTCAAGGGAAAATGATGAGAGAAAAAATATAAAATAAAAATAAAAAATAATAGAATATAAAACAAAACCAAAATATACCAATCAGACATTTTAGTCATTAGGTAACAGTGGTCTGCTTTATGCTTCGAATATAGCGCTTGCTGCTCTGCCACTGAACATTATTTTTTAAATGGACACATTTCTTTCTCTTCCTTCTTCCTTGCTAGTCCTTAACCACCCATCTCTAATATCTGGGAAAATAAGATTACCTTTCTTCCCATCCTAGGTAGAGTCATCTGTCCTTGAGCACACACCCACCATAGGAATGAAGTAATCCAGATTTTGGGATGGTAACAGAAGATCTCAGAAATGACTCTCTCTCAAATTAACAAGTGAATTACAACTCTAACAGTGAACTTATGGAATGTAGCCTTTGAATCACCTCTTTAAAAGTCCCCTGTTCCTGCTGATGGGCAGAATTACAGCTTCCGGGACAGGAGTCCCCTGTGTTTCTCCTTTGCTAGCAAAGCAATAAACATTCTTTTTCCTTTTGCTAAAAATCATGTCCTTGTTTCTATATTGGCATCTGGAACAAGGATGGAGCTTTTGGTAACACTCAAAAAACTCATCTATGAAAAATAACTGCCTTCAAAAAATGCTAGAAATGAGAAACAAACAAATATGTTTAAGTGTCCATTAACCACTCAGGTCACAATTAGAGAAGAGAAAAAAGTCTTGTTGAAAAGATAAAGAACTGTTTATATTGGAGTTCAAAAATTCTTGGCTTCCCTTTTCTGCAGTTTTAGGTGGAGTGGACTGGTGTTCAGTCTCCAAACTTGATCATTGCCATTCCTGCCCTTTCAAATTGCAGCTGGGTGTATTTCTACAGAAATTGGCTCCCTCAGCTGCTGGCCCCAACACCACAGCTTCAAATGGCTCCTTCCTCTGTCCCACATGGGCAGCTAGGAGAGCTGTAGCTTCTTTTCTGTACTAGGTATTGTGCAGCATGTCTTTCAGGTTAGTCTAGAAGTATCTTTGATCTTTGATCTCTGATCTCTTTGTACCCATGCCTCTGGCCTCCTAAAAATGTGGGTTCTTTTAATTTTCTTATCCCTCCATTTTGCTTGTGGGGGAACTGGCTGGTGCTGCTGGTGATTTCTTCCCTATTTTATTGTATCTAATCTCCTGAGTCCCCAGTCTGCTGTGAATGTCCAGTAAAGTCTCCCTCTCCACCTTTTCTTCAACCTACCTTGCTGAAAATCTGCCTATCTGATTTCTTAGTTTCACTCCATGGAACAGCAAGAAAAGTTACCACCTCTATCCTGCCATCTTGAAACTCCTTCCAAGAAAAAAAAAAAAAAAGATTCTTAATGAAAAATCAAAAAATGGTCTTCATTAATGCCAAAATTGTCAATGAGAATGCATGATCACTGCTTGTTCCCAGCTATATTTTCATTTCTTCTTGGGCTCTGGAGCAGAGGTTGGGGGGTGGATAGAGAATGTACCCACATGTGCATATAAGAACCTAGGGTTGTCAACACATTCCTCTTTTTTGTTGCTCATCAAGCTCCCAGGCAGAGTGGTATACAATTGAAGCTGGTGGAAACTGAAAGCTTATATTCCACCAGTATAAGTTAGAATGAAATGGGAAGTACCATCAACTGGAGATTTGTCTGCACTGACCAAATCACTGCACTCCTATGAGAGATTTCTGGCAACTGGGGCTTAAGTCTTATAAGGACTTAGGGACTTTATTGGGTGTCAATTTCTATCAAGAGATTAGATTAACACACACTTAGGGCCAAGCAGATGCCAATTTCTCCTAAGAGTCTGAACCTCAGAAACCTCCCAAGAATTATACTCAATGGGCAAGGGAGCCAATCCTCCTCACACTCAGCTGCCCATAAATACAGCCTTCCCAGTCTTAGTCCCTGAGCATATTCACACCTGCCTGTTCAGTTTCCTGACTCTTCAGCCAATTACATGATCTGTCAGACTCAAAGGGAAAGAGAGTTGCACTCCCCTTCTTTCTTCTGACTTGAATACCCTAGGTACAATCTTCTCTGTGCCTGTTTTATGACTTTCTAGGGCACACATTAGATGTTTATCGGGACAGCATGGCAATGTTCACTATGATCTCCCAGTTTCCCATAGCAACAAACTGGAGCTTGTCCACCTCAAGATGTCTGCCACCTTACCTCTCCAAATGCCAACTGAGCAAGCACTTTCCAAATACCAGTTTACTGTGCAGCCTCTATACCAACTAAATTCAAGCTGTTTTTCTGATCTATAGGTTTTTTCATGCCACATACATTTATTGGGTTCTCTGTTATCCCTTCGCTCTGTGGTAAACCAGCATTGCCTCTCTGCTGCTGCAACTGGCTTGGCTCCAGTGAACTCATTCTTTGTTCAGTGCACCTGAATTTCAGAGTTTCTATGATACTCTTGACTGTCCAATATTGAATTTTAGTGAATTCCCTCTCTCACCCACCTTGCTGAAAATCCTGCTTGAATCTCAAGCCAAGGAGCAACTGGAAATACAGCCTTCCTCTAATCTGCCATCTTGAATCTTCCCAAAAGCATGGATTAATTTAATAAGTGCTGCAGATTCTGGGCAGGGAGGAAGTTATAAGTCACATAAAGCATAAATGAAGAGTGAGGCAGAGAGAGCAGGTTTCTGCAATTTCTTTCCTATATATCAAATCATCCCAGAACTATCTGTATCAATATGTAGTTCTTTATTCATTGTTCTTGGGACCTCTCAGACTGGCTAATCAGAGCACCTGGCACCATAGTATTTTTTTAATGAAACCATCAAAGGACCTTTCCTAAAGGCACTTGACTGGCCAATGAAATTTGAATGTGGAAAACTGAATGATCATTTCGAATTTTAGCTTTATTTTTATTATGAAAATGGCAAAATACAATTCCAATGAAGAAACTTACATTACTTGTGCTTTAAAATTGATCTGAATATAAAATAGTTTGTGGCTTCTCCTGATGTGATCTTTAAAGAATGCCAGATGATTTGAACATAACTGTAGAACACTGCATGATTGAATGAATGAGTGAAATGTCATAAAAATTTCAATACAGTTAGAATTCTTACTACTCACTAGATTTGAAAAAAAAAAATTGAAGAAGGAAGCCTGCTGCCAAACACTTTGGTAGTATTTTTTAATACAAAAATAAAATACCTACTCCATTCTTTTTGAGCAATATCTGTGAAATATTACTACCTTCATGGCAGAGGTTGCTTAATCTGCAAGTTTATCAGCTAGCAAACCATTATTATTGCTAATAACCCTTATTCACTTTACCCAGAGAATTGCTTCTTTTACCATTCCTCAACAAATGGAGTAAGCCATAGTAAGCTAGTGGAGCCTATTAAATTTTTCACACATCATTAGTCCTTACCTCCCTTAAAGTTTTAACTTATATTTTTCTTTTATATCATTTTCTCCACAAAGACATTTTCTTTCTACTAAGGAAAAATATTGAGTGGTATCTCATGCAGTTGAGTAAATTCTTTTGTGTCATTTTGTTTAAAAATCTATGTAAAAATGTGACAGCTTAGTCCATTTGATAACAATATATAAAGGACAATCTGGTGTGTGAATAGTGCCAAATTCACTATATAGTATGTAACTTATATAGTTCATTTTGTCATGATTCAACATGATTGAGTTTATTATAAAAACAACTTTTTAGACTTTATGTTTTATCAAGATAATTTCTTTAACTCTTGGAATACAGTCATTTGACTCTATCAAAGTATCTGCTATATTAAATGAAAAGTGCTTTCAGGGAATGACATATAAGCAAAAAAAAAATAGGCCTTCTTTCTCTCTTCTAAAAATTTGCTATTTCAAAAATTTCTGGAGAAGATGGCAACCTTTCAATTAGCACTGAGTATTCTCCTTTTACAAATATATAAAAACAGACTTGGTAAGCACATTTATGATCTCTCAACAATTTTTCTTAGAGAAGTTAAGTTTTGCAAAGTTTATTTGAACAAATGATTCAGATAGTAACTTGAATCAGAAGGAGTTCAGGTAAATCCACCCACTAAGACCGATAGGTACTATTTACCAATAGAAAAGGGAAATGATGTATACACATAGCTTGATTGGTTTAAGGCTCAGCATTTGCTTCCTTCTTTTTCCTTCCTCCCTCCCTCCCTCCCTCCTTTCCTTCCTTCCTTCCTTCCTTCCTTCCTTCCTTCCTTCCTTCCTTCCCTTTTCTTTTCTTTTCTTTTCTTTTCTTTTTGGACATTTACAATGAGACATTTGCGTTATATGGGCATGGTCTGATCAGTTGGCTGAAGCTCAGCTGCTATGATCAGCTTAGACTCAGCTACTTATAACAAGAATATACTAGTAAGGTAGGTTGCAGTTAGTTTACATACTAAGTCATGTTGTGGTTTGCTATGCAGGGATTCGAAGTACAAATACAGCTTTAGGCCAGATTTAATAGTTTCAAGCCCACAAATAGTTCCTTGAAAACCAAGACTTGAACTGTAAGTTGTGATATGTGTTGTGAGGGTCAGGAAAACTAAGCTCTATTTCTCATCAGGTCATGACAGAAAAGTCTGCCGTTTTCATAATAGCTGAAGTAGGATTAACAAACTGGGTGACTTCATGCATTAATCCCTGAATAATCAATTTTATAATAATAAGTGAATAATGTATCTTTATGAATGAGCTAGGTTGACTCACTCCTAGAAGTAGCATTTAAAAGTGTTGGCTTGGAATATAAAGAACTTGGAAGTCATCACTCTTTTCCTTGCAACAAGGAAAACTCTGAACAAACTGAATCAACAACTCCATAAATCCATCAGAAAATTAGTTACAAGGGAAAACTACTGTCTCTCAAACTGGAGAGTCTATAAAAGACAGAATCAAGCTTACTGAGCACAGAAGCCATTGATGGATCCTG
>PVHX01008839.1:12097-80740 GCA_004024805.1 Geosciurus inauris
CTCCTCTCCTCTCCTCTCCTCTCCTCTCCTCTTCTCCAAGCATAGATTAGCTTCAGTGAGGAAAATCTTGGTGTTTAGCCTTCAGAGGGATCCCACACTTTCCTGAGTTTTGCCTCCAGGAGCTCTACCAGGTTCTCAGGGAGATAAACTGGAGGAAAAGCATTCCACCTACACTTCCTGCCAGGAGAAGGAACCTACACTCAGAGGAAACTATTTTATTGGACTTTAGCCAACTTATCTTTTACCAGATTCTAACTGACTTGAAGGAAGGAAAAAACTTAACTCCAGCTTCCTCCTGCCTTCTTTTCTCACCTTATGGAAATGAAAAATCTGAGAAGGATTTGTGAAGGTTATAGCCCGAATCACAGGCTTAATAGAATCTTGCAATTTAATCATACATTAGAGAAAACTTCCTACTACCACATCAATATGGTAAAGTAAGAGGGAATTACAGCTGGAAGAACTACCCTTCAGACCTTGTAGAACAGAATCTAGGGAACTTATATTCAACAGAGGCGGCCAAAACAAGGGCACTAGGTAAAAACAGAATCAAAAGTGAATACTTAACATCAAAAACACTTTAACAGAAATGAAGAAGACTGTCTAATGGGCTTATTGGCATACTGCAAAATGTCAGTGAGTTTAAAGTAAGCAGAAAACTGAAAAGGGAAGAGAAGAAATATAAGGGACTCTTTAGCTATAGAAATAATGATGTCCATTGTGTTTGTAATGGTATGTGTTTGCACTCATGCTTGTGAGTTAATTTTTTAAACAATAATTTGGTATTCATACAGCTTTGGAGCTTGCTTCATTTACCCAACATGTTGCTGCTTCTGAAAACATTTTATGTGTAATTATACATTATTCACTAAAGTTTGTTGCTTCCACACCTCTAGCCTAACAACCCCACGATATCACTACCAACTCTCCCAATAAGTCCAACAACATACTCTAGGGAGCAATTGTGATTTCATATACTCAGTAAAACAAGACTGCTGATAAAATAACCTTCCCATTTCAGAAAAGGTTAATGACTTATAAAACAAATGTACTTATTTACTTTTTTTTCTTTTCTGTATAGAAGCCATTATCATCTAGTATAGGAATGTGACTATATGAAGTGCTAGAAAGAAATTATAGATCTCAAAAGAAATGTCAAATCTTAAAGCACAACTCCTGAAACATTCTACTTTCTATATTTAGTTTCAGTCAAAAATGAAGTTAGCAAACACATTCTAGAGATAAATGAGAAATTTACAGGCAAATTGCAGTGTTCCATTAGTGATGAGAAAAATAAAAGGAATTTAAAAATGTTGAAAGACTATTCAACTGCAATAACTTTTGCAAGAGATTTTCTTTTATGATTCTGTCACAACTGATACATTTCTGGAAAGTTATACTGCAGTTTGGGTGAGTAGGTAGGGACATAACGAAACATTTAAATTTTACTGGAGTTGTGGACTAATCAAAGTAAATTTTTGACAAATATCACTTATTGAAAAAAATCTGTTCTATATGTGAATTAGCTTTCCCTAGTTTTATACTGTATGGTTTTTCACTGCTTACCTGTTGAAGTTGAGAATTTTTGTAAAATAATGATTTGTTTCCTGTTCCTCTATTTCCATAAAGGATGGGTGGAGATGGTGTGTACCCTCCTCTGATTTTTTCTTTGTCTGACAATTTGATCAACAGGGCACATAAAGAGAGACCATGAAAAAAATATAGAGAACACTTTTTTTTTTAAATATTTATTTTTTAGTTGTAGGTGGACAGAATATCTTTATTTTACTTCTATGTGGTGCTGAGGATCGAACCCAGTGCCCCATGAGTGCTAGGCGAGCACGCTATCACTGCGCCACAACCCCAGCCCCTAGAGAACACTTTTTAAAGACAGAGAAAGAAATGAAAGAGAAAAACAAATAGGATAAGCATAATCGAAAAATAGTTCCTGGGGAGAATAGTTTAGGGTGAAAAAAAGATGGATGATAGAAGAAAGAGAACCTTTTCAAAGAGATTCACCAAGGTTTCAGGCATTTTGTCATTGCTTTTGTTATCAGGTATCACAATTGGGTTCTTATTTCACTAGAATAAGCCTGACTGTAGAAAAATCAGGGAGGTATCAAATTCTAAGACTGTTCCTCAGGTTACTGTTTATTTTCATTAATATACTTGTCCTGCCTCCTCCTGCTTATAAACCTTGCCCCTCACAAGTCAGAAGGAACACAAACATAACTCAGAAGTTACTATGTATAAGGACCCTGAAAATCATCTCTTTTGAAATAATTTTTTTTGAATAGTGGAAAAAGTACTAAATTCATCTTGGTATGCTTCCTTGTTTCTTGCCTGTGTTTTAAAGTATGTTTGATTCCTGTCAAGTTTGTGTATTCTCAAACTGTTTCTATGTCACTAGAAATTCTAAAAGTGCTTTTCTTTCAACTGAAAACCTTTTTTAAAAAAGATAACCTTGCAACTTACTTGCCATCTCCGTATATTTTCATTAGGGAAAATATCTTCTACATAGCCAAAACCCTGGGCATGCTATTCATAAAATCTGAATCCTTGATCTCATGATTAACTTGCATGTTCAGAGAAAACTTATGCTAAATTTTTGCTTATTTCTCTGTGCTGAGATATTAAAATACAATTACAAATTGTTTACATGTTTGTGTATATATACAGCATATACTATATACTCAGTGTAGATGTTTCATATATTCTACATAGGGCACAAAAGTGACTTTTGTTAGTATCTCCTTATGAAATTTATATCTTCTCTGATATTCATTTACATCTCTAACCTCAATGAGATTTTATAAAATTGGTTAAATTTTTAAATTTGAGTTCTTTTTTAGTTTTCATGTCCTATCTATTTCATATTTTTTATAGTTTTAAAAATAAGATGTTGAAAAGTGCACACTGTGCTAAAATATGCCACCCAAGGTTCTTGCCCTAGAGCAATTAGCTCTGGGCAAAATCTCTCATGGAATATTAATAACACTTAGGAACAATGTGTAAGCAGCCTCCAAAAAACCCCAGAGAATATTACAGTTGAGCTTCCCTTTTGTCTTTGTTTATCAACATATGCATTTGTATTTCTTTGCTTTTAATCCTGAAGAATCTTTCACATTTATGATTTTGTCCTACTGTTGTCATTTATCTCAACATAAATCACTATCCTATTTACAAAATACTCATTGTGATCTTTTGAAGGCCAGAGCTAGGGGAGAAGTAATTCCTATTGTACGTTTTAGGGATCTGATTATAGGGATATCAGTTTCAAAAGGAATAGCATTATTTGTAAGCCATGTGAGGTTCCTTTCATTTTCTCACCCAGCCCTGTTTCCTCCAGACATGCTTTAGGAAATGTTGAGAGAGGACAGTTCTGAGCCGGCTTTAGCATGCTTGACCTCAGTTGTCATGGGCCCCACTCCGTTGCCAGTACCCTACATCGAGTGCTGCCAGAGACTGCTGTGGCCATGGTGCAGGGAGTCTTCTCTCCTCTAAATCCTACTATGATGAGCTCCTGTTACCAAAGCAAATATCCCAAAGTGAATATAAATATTAAACAAAATTTAAGAAATTGATTCTAGGTTTCATGTTGTTGACCCAAAAGCTATCTGTACAGATATGCATAGATGAAGAATGAGGTGGCATAGCTACCTGAGTGTTCCTTGTCACATCAGGATCAATGACTTGGAGTAGGTTTTGGGTATGGAGTGGGTGGGTATCACACATGAGCATTTTATACTTCCATCTCTCCATTCTTTGCCCCTTTCTTTCAGTCCTCTTTTTAACCACTTTCTTTTTTTTCTGAAACCCACCATCACCCACATACATAAGCATTCCAGATTTTCCACCTGCTCTGTTGTCAGTCAACCCTTGGGTCTTTCTGATTTTGCACCCTGAAACATGCGCTGAAAATTCTCAGCTTTTCACCCATGTGCTGATGATGTTCTTGCTGGGAGGAAGGGGTATGTTGTAGTTTCTGTATCTTCTGGCTGTATTTAAGGAATATAATGATGACTCGCACATTTGGAGAGAGAAAATGGATGATGGAGTAGAGCTTATTTTCACCCAAGTATCTGAAAGCAAACATACCTCCCACTGTGAGAATTCATTCATTTCTAAAGGTCCCCATCTGGTCTCTGTGAGAAATCCATATTCCTTCTATTAACATAACTTTGACCTTATTTGTAAGAAACAAATAACTAATAACTCTTCCCCTATTATAGCACAGGAGCCTCCCCTTTTCCTGCCTTGGGCTACAGTAAAAGTTCTTGTTAACAGGCAATGAAAGGTGCTATGCCTATTTGAGTATCTCCAATCCCTAGATTTCTTCTTGAACAATAGGAGAGATGGGAATGAAATTCAGTTCATCAAATCATTCTTACTAAATAATTTGTCCAGTAGTGCCCTGAAATTAGTAACAGAAAACATATAGCCTCTGAGTCTACTTTCTTTATTCTCAAACCAGCATAGGCTTTATGCCCTTTGTCAAATAGAAATATCTTCAGATATCTTTATGACATATTCATTTTATTTCCATAGTTTTCAAGATGTCAAGATAAAATTAACCTAGAACTAAAATTATAACAGGATAATGTACAAAATTAGCTCAGAATATCTGTGCTTTTGTTTGAGAATAATGTTTTTCTCTTTGCAGTCATTGGATATCTGAAACTTGAGGGCTATTTCAGTTTAATGTTGAAAAAAATACAAAAGTAGTCATGGCTGCCTATTTTCAAAAATATTTTCACAAATTTTTTGTTTGAGAGGCACCAAATGCTCCACTTCTTAGGATTTTTATAAAAGTGAACTTGACATACTCAACCATTAAAAAAAAAAAAAAAACCTTAAGCTATTTAGACTATTTGTAATGACTTTCATAAATAATATGTATCAGAACTTAATTTTTCTGAATGCTAGAATACTCCACCCCATGGATCTTCCATGGGTTTCACTTGTGTAGTTGAGTGAAATTTTCCCTTTGAGATATATTCTGATGCCTGCTGATTTTTTCTCTGGTTCATTTGAAGCTTGCTATGTTAGCCCTAATCCTCCAGAAGTCTATTCTGGACACTTAGAGCTATCACTCATCCTGTCACCTAGCATTTATATGTCCTCCTTTGCTTTTATCACTATCTTGTCACTAATCCTTTTCCTCTTTCAGTAGTGCCTAGACACTATCATTGCCAAATATCTTTCTCTCTACTAACTGATCTTCATCTTTTAAAATTATCTGATATAACTGGGAGAGGTTTCAAGATGATGGTATAGAGGTTACTTTTCTGGCTTCTCCATGGCATGAAACCAAGAAAGCAGTTAAGCAGTTTCTCAGCAAGGTGAGTGAGAAATAAAAAAGGAAGGGTTTGGGCTGGGGTTGTGGCACAGTAGTAGCATGCTCGCCTAGCATGCACGAGGCACTGGGTTCGATCCTCAGCACCACATAAAAATAAAATAAAGATATTCTATCCACCTACAACTAAAAAAATTTTTTAAAAAAGGAAAGGCTAAGGGATTTACTGGAATTTAATACTGGAAATTTGAAGCAGATTGGGGACAGAGGAGGTTGGATATAATAAGGAAGAAATCCCCAACACCACAGCAGCTCCTGCAGCTGGTAGTACCAGCCAGAGCAGTACCTCCACAAGCAAAATGTAGGAAAAAGAGAATTAAAAGAACCCACATTTGTAGGAGGCCCGAGGTGTGTCTGGGTATGGAGTATTTAGTGATTAAAGACACTGCCCGACTAAACTGAAAGGTGTTCTGCAAAGGTGTTCTGCATACCTTTATATGAAAGGTGTCCTTGTGCAGGAACGAAGCCAAATCTCTCCCAGCTGCATGCAGAGGACTGAAGAAGGATCCATTTTGCAGTGACAGCACAAGGGCTGGCAGCTGGGAAGCCAATTCCTCGCAAACTTGAGTTTGGCCCAAAATACTGTCCTGGCAACCCCACACTGCACTATGTAGACTATGCTTAAGTGACCAGGAGAAAATCAAATGTGGAGAGAAGTTTACAGAGGGGAATACTGGTCGTGGAAGCTCACCTAGTTCTCCTCTTTCAATCCTGCCTCTTATAGGACCAGGTGGGAGAGATGTGCCTGGCAGGAAATTTGAAAGGGCAGGGTGGGAGATATTGAGTTTGGAGATAGAACCCAAGACCAGGAAACAAAGGTGACATTAGTGGACTAAGAATTGGCTTCTCAACTACACGAGTGAAACCCATGGGACATCCATGGGGTGGAGTATTCTAGTGTGAATGGGCAACAGCTGGGCCCTGGAAGTGTGCTGATGTAAAATCTCCAGACCAATTGGCATTCAGTGAAGAGCCTGGAGCACACCTAAGCCTAAACCCCACCTCCAAGAGTTATGCATATGGGATTACCTCTCTACAGGAATCCACTCTGAGGGTGGGGTATCACCCTCTAGATGACCCCACCTAACACTGCTGAGAAGAGAAGCTGAGAATCTTTTGAATTCCAGTGGAAACAATTCTTTAACTTTTCATCAAGAATTTTTTCTTCTCTTTTTTCTTTTTCAATTTTTCTATTTGTGACCTTAATGGTTCATGGATATTTATACATATTAATATTTGTATATTTTCACATTCCTAGCACATTTGAAGCTAGTTATTTTTCATGTGTCAGTTTTTTTGGGGAGTAGGATATTTGATTAATATATTTGTTGTGTATTTTATTTCTATTTTTAATTTTTAAAATTTTAACTTTATATATTTTTCTCTCATTAATCTGTTGCCATTGATTCTCTTTTCTTCTGACAGTCAATCTCTATTCTCTCTCACTCTTTCATTTTTATCTTTTCTTCTCCTCCCTCATATTCATTGCATCTCATATCACCTCTGCTCTCTCCCTGTCCACCATTCAAAATTGTAAACCTTTTTGGAAACTTACTGCTTCTACTGTAGGCAATACTGATCTTATTATTTCTCTTAATTGTGACAATTAACATTGTATATGTCATAGCAGGAACTATTTGGTTTAATGCTGTATATGGTTTGCATTTTTTGTTGTTGTGATTTGTCTCCCAATAAACAGTGAAGTACTGGAAAACTTCATAAGTCCATAAGGTAGAAATACTACAACCTCAGACCCATATTGTTAGATGGGTAAACACAACAAGAAAGGACAAAGGAAGGGAACAGTTTGACCCAAACAAATCAAGATACTCTGATAACAGAATCCATTCACACTCCAGTGGGAGAAATGTTAGAAAAGGAGTTTAGAATGTACATAGTTAAACTGATATGTGAAGAAAAGAATGATGTAAGAAGTGAATTCAGAAAATATAGGGGGTGAAAGGTCATTTCAATAAAGAAATAGAGATTCTGAAAAAACAAACAGAAATCTTCAAAATGAAGGAATCAATAAAACAAATTAAAAATTCATGAAAGCATCACCAACACACTAGATCACTTCAAAGACAGAGTTTCAGGTAATGAAGATAAAATACATAATCTTGAAAATAAAGTTGTCCATGGAGAAAATCTGTTAAGAGACCATGAACAGAATCTCTAAGAAATATAGGATAACATGTAAAGAACAAATGTAAGATTTATCAGAATAGATGGAGGCTTAGAGATATAAACTAAAGGAATGCACAATCTTTTAGATTATAATATTATAATAATATTATATTATATAATATTATAATTATATAATATTAATAATAGTAGAAAATTTCCCAAACCTGAAGCATGAAATGTAAAATCAGATACAGGAGGCTTACAAGACCCCAAATATACTAAATTACAACAGACTCACACCAAAATATGTTGTTATGAAAATATCTAATATATGGAATAAAGATATAATTTTAAAAGATGCCAAAGAAAAACAAGTAACATTTAGAAGGAAATCAATTCAGATCTCAGCTGATTTTTCAACCCAGACCCTCAAAGCTAGGAGGTCTTAGAATAATGTATCCCAAGCTCTGAAAGAAAATGGATGCCAGCCAAGATTTCTATGTGCACAGCAAAATTAAGTTTCATAATTGACAATGAAATAAAAACCTCCCATGATAAACAAGCTAAAAGAATTCACAACCACAAAGCATGCACTAGAAAACGTACTCAATAAGATAGTTCATGAAGAAGAAATGAAAAAAGTGTAAACCTGCAAAGGCAGGAACTAAACTAGAAAAAAAAAAAGAAAAACTAATTCAGATAAAAAACAAATCACCATGAAAGGGAATAAGAATCATTTCTCAATAACATTGAGTGTCAATGGCCTAAACTCATTGATCAAAAGACATACACTGGCAGATTGCATTAGAAAACAACACAATATGCTGTCTCCAAGAGACTCATCTAACAGGCAAAGCCATATGTAGACTGAAGGTGAATGATGGGAAAAAACATATCATTCACATGGATCTTGTTAATGAGCAGGGCTACCTAGTCTTGATTAAAGTGGACTGTAAGCCTAAGTTAATCAGAAGGGACAAGGAAGGACATTTCATACTGCTTAAGAGAATTATACAGCAACAAGATATAACAATCAAAAATATTTATGCCCCACGCGACGGAACATATACATACATCAAACAAGCCTTTCAAAATCTCAAATAGACTGCAACAAAATAATACTGGATGACTTTTTTTGGCAGGAGAAACTGGGGATTGAACTCAGGGGTATGTAACTTACTGAGCCACATCCCCAGCCCTATTTTGTGTTTTTTATTTAGAGACAGAGTCTCACTGAGTTGCTTAGCACCTCACTGTTGATGAGGCTGGCTTTGAACTTGAGATTCTCCTGTATCAGCCTCCCAAAGCACTGGGATTACAGGCGTGTGCTACCGTGCCCGGCCTGGGTAACTTTAACACACCTCTCTAACCACTGGAAAGATCCTCCAAACAAAAACTAAATTAAAAAACAATAGAACTAAAAAATAAAAATAAGAAATTAGACTTAATAAACACATTGGATATTTCATCCGTCAATGACTGAATATGCTTCTTAGCAGTGCATGGATCCTTCTCTAAATAGATCATATGCCAAAAAGCTACTCTTAGCAAATACAAAAAATAGAGCTAATAACTTGCATTTTATCAGATCATGATGAAATGATATTATGACTCAATGATAAAATTAAAAATAGAAGCTACTCTAACACTCGGAGACTAGATAATATGCTATTGAATAACCAATGGATAGCTGAAGAAATCAGGGATGAAATTAAAAAGTACTTAGAGGTAAATGAGAATAGCAATACAAGTCAAAATCTCTGGGATACTGTGAAGGCAGTGATAAGGGTAAAGTTTATTGCATTGAACTCATTCATTAAAAGAATGGAAAGCCAACAGATAAATAACATCTCAAAGCCCTAAAAAAAGAACAAAGCAATACCAAAAGCAGAAGAAGACAGGAAATACTTAAGATCAGAGCTGAAATTCTTAAAATCAGAGCTGAAGTTAATGAAATTGAACCAAAAAAAATCTAAAAATTGCTAGAACACAAAGTTGGTTCTTTGAAAAAATAAAATTGATAAACCCTTAGCCAAGCTAATGAAGAGAAAGAGAAAAATTACTGAAATTCATGATGAAAAAGGAAATATCACAATGGACACAATTGAATACAGCTGATAAACTCTTTTGAAAATTTATACTCTAATAAAATAGAAAATGTTGATGACATCACAAATTTCTAGAGACATATGACCTACTCAAATTGAATCAAGAGGACATAGAAAATGTAAACAGATCAATTTCAAGCAATGAAATTGAAGATGCCATTAAAAGCCTACCAAGAAAGAAAATCTCAGGACCAGAAGAATTCTCAGCTGAGTTATACCAGACCTTCAAAGAAGAACTAACATCAATTCTCCTGAAATTATTCCATGAAATAGAAAAGGAGGGAACCCTTCCAAACTCATTCTATGAGGCTAGTCTGAGGCTTGATACCAAAACCAGAAAAAGACACATCAAGGTAATAAAACCTCAGACCAATATCCTGGATGAATATAGATGCAAAGATTCTTAATAAAATACTGACAAATCACATACAAAAGCATATTAAAAAGATATTGCACCATGACCTAGTGGGGTTCATCCTAGAGATGCAAGGTTGTTTCAACATACAGAAATCAATAAACATAATTCATCCCATCAATAGACAAGAATCACCTGATTATTTCAATAGATGCAGAATAAGCATTTGACAAAATACAGCATCAATTCATGTTCAAAACACTAAAAAAACTAGAGATAGTAGGAATATATCTCAACATTTTAAAAAATATATGCTAAACCCAAGGCCAACATCATTTTAAGTGGAGAAAAATTGAAGCATTCCCTCTAAAAACTGTATCAGGATAGGAATGCCCCTTTTCACCACTTCTATTTAACATAGTCCTGGAAACTCTAGCTAGAGGAATTAGAAGAAAGAAGTGACACAAACAGGAAAAGAAAAACTCAAATTATCCCTATTTGCTGATGATATTATTCTATGTTTAGAAGCCCAAGAAAAACTCCACCATAAAACTTCTAGAACTCATAAATGAATTCAGGGAAGTAGCAGAATATAAAATTAACACCCACAAGTCAATTGTATTCATGTACATCTGTGATTAATCAACTGAAAGAGAAATTAGGAAACCTATCACATTCTCAATAGTCTCAAAAATAAAATAAAATATTGGGGAATCAATCTAACAAAAGAGGTGAAAGACCTCTACAATGAAAACTGCAGAATACTAAAGGAAGGAATTGAAGACCTCAGAAGATGGGAAGATCTCCCATTTTCTTTGATAGAATTAATATTGTCAAATTGGCCATACCATCAAAAGTACTATACAGATTTAATACAATTTCTATTAAAATTCCAATAACATTCTTCATAGAAATAGAGCAAGTAGTCATTAATTTGGAAATATAAGAGGACCAGAATAGCTGAAGCAATCCTTAGTGAGAAAAGTGAAGCAGGAGGCATCACAATACCAGATCTTAAATTATACCACAGAGATATAGTTACAAAAAATGGCACCAAAACAGACATGGAGACCAATGGTACAGACATTGGTCTTTGTATAGACAAAGGATCCATAAATATACATTGGAGAAAAGATAGCCTCTTCAACAAATAGTGCTCAGAAAATTTAAAATCCATATGTAGTAGATCAAAACTGAACCAAATATCTCACCCTGCACAAAACTAAAAGTAGATCAAGGACCTATGTAGTAGACCAGAGACCCTTTGCCTATTGGAAGGAAAAGTAGGCCCAACTCTCCCTCATGTTGAACTGAATTCTTGACCAAGACTCCTAAAGCACAAGAAGTAAAATCCATAATCAATAGGATGATTTCAAACTAAAAGGCTTCTTCACAGCAAAGGAAATAATTAAGAGCATGAAGAGAGATCTTACAGAATGGGAGAAAATCTTTACCATTTGTACCTCAGATAAAGCATTAATCTCCATGCTACATAAAGAACTCAAAAAACTTAACTCCAAAAAACAAAACAAAACAAAAAACCAAAAACCCAATCAATAAATTGATGAAGGAACTGAACAGACACTTCACAGAAGAAACACAGTCAACAAATATTTAAAAATTCATCTCTAGCAATTAGAGAAATGCAAATTAAAACTAATACTGAGGTTCTCACTCACTCTAGTCAGAATGGCAATTATGAAGAACACAAGGAACAATGTTAGCATGGATGTGGGCAAAAATCTACACTCATACGTTGCTGATGGGAAAGAAAATTGGTGCAACTACTCTGGAAAGCAGTATGGAGATTCCTCAGAAAATTTGGAATGCAACCACCATTTCATCTAGTTATCCCACTCCTCAACATATACTCAAAGGATTTAAAATCAGCATATTGTACTGATGTGGCCTAATTGATGTTTATAGCAGATGAATTCATAATAGCCCAGCTATGGATCCAACCTAAGTGCCCTTCAGCAGATGAATGGATAAAGAATATGTGTTACATATACACAATGGAATATTACTCAGCAATAAAGAATGAAATTATGATATTTGCCACTAAGTGGGTGGAACTATACCAAAGGCTGATTGTTCTTTCTCATATGTAGATTCTAATTACCAATAAACAAGGTGGTGGGGGGAATAGAAGTTAATTGGGTTAGACAAAGTGGAATGAAGGGAAGGTTGAGGGGATGAGAATAAGAAAGAATGAATTGGACATAACTTATCCTATGTTCTTATATTAATACATGACCAGTGTAACTCCACATCATATACAATCACAAAAATGGGAAATTATAATCCATGTATTTATGATGTCAAAATACATTCTGTTATGTATAACTAAAAAGTAATTTAAAAATTAAGTACCTAAATATTTTCATCATTTTGTGGTTGGATTTATCTTTTCTCCTAAGGATCTTAGGGTGGAAAGGAGAGTAATCTAATGATAATGTGTGTATAGGTAATAGCAAATGCATCTTATCTTTCTGCTGTTCTGAATGAACCAATATTTATGAGTTTATTGATTACATATAGTGTCATGTGACAGCTGCCATGCTCGAAATCCTTGGGATGCAAAGATGAAGTTATACTTAAGAATCTTGTAAGCTCTAGAGAGATGTCTTATCTGTGTAATTTGCTTTACTGGTTTGTCATGGTAAATAATTCATAGGCTAAAACCCATTACAGTGGCAAACTATTATAGTTCACTGTGTACCTATGTGAGCTGGCATTGGCATTTGAATCATATATGCTAACCTTTGCTTTGACATGGTAGAGAATGAAATTAGTCTGAAAAGTTAATATCTCTAAATGATTGAAAAGGTTATGAATTCTTGATTTACTTGCCAAAAATTTATAGAAATTATCTTAAAATGTAAAATATATCTCCCTTCATAATCTTTTATGAATGATTTGGTCCAGGATATGGGGAATGGAAACATAATAAAGCAATTTTAAGATATGAAATAGTGACCAAAACTATGATTCATTTTTATACAAAATAGCTTAAGTAAAAAATATGTCCATGTTTTTCAAATTGTTTTTATCTAAGAAATGCATTTAACAGTATTTTTTGCATTGCCAGAAAAAAACTTCTTTGATATTTGTTAATTTCCTACCATGTGATACCTGCTTCACCTTACATGTGTTCTGGTATTTAACATCCTAGCTGAGCTGTGCTTTGAAGTCAAATTACCAGACTAGGGATATAGCTAGTGGTAGAATGCTTGCCTAGAGTGCATGAGGCCCTGGTTCAAATTTCTTCAGTGTACATACACAAACACATATACGCAGCACAATTTAATTTCCTGAGACAGATGTTTTAACAAACTTTTATGCACTTAATTGCTGTTTATTGAACATTACTTCATTCTAAGTAATTTAAGGGTATAGTGCTAAAAAAGTACATGTCCATTCCTTATTTTTTCCATCAAAAAATAGTTCCTTTCTTAACCCAGGAGTTACACAGAATTTTTTTTTTTGGTTATTTGCTAATAACAATACCTGTATCCTGATAATATTATTTTGTTGCAAAACTCCTATAATTTCTATTAAAAATGCCTCTATTACATTTAATAATCATATTTTATTATGAAAGGACATACTAGTCACAAATACAACTCAAAACAAATGAAAAGTGTATATATTGGAAAGTCAGTTTCTCCCCACTAAATATTATCCCCCAGATGAGTGTTGCTATGAGCTTAGTTTATACCCTCTTATATGTCTTATTATGAAAGTTGCGTTTTACATAAATGCAATCATGCTGGCTCATATTGCACATCCTGTTGTGTGTTTTCTCACCAAAATTATATTAGTTAAAAAAACTTTCATTTGTTCCTTTCAGTTCCAACCTTTTCATTTTCACTAGTTATATAGCATGTGGTTGTCTGGATTAATCATGTCCTGGTAGATATTAGTTTGTTTTCATTTTCCTCTGTTTCAAACAATGGTGAAAAACAACACGGAATTGTATTGAACTTTTAAATCTTTGCTAATATTTGCCACTTTAATTATAAAAAATAAAGTGGAGCATGTTTTCCCTTATAAATCAAATTTATTATTCAATGTGTGGGCTATCACTTGGATGGTTTGGCAGGTGTCATTACTGCCCCTTTGTATTATTCTGGGAGAATCCCAGAAGTCCATCTGAAAGATCCCTTTCCTGATCATGATAATGTACATTTAACTAATGGGAGGCCATCAAAAGATATTAGAGAAAACTAAAATAAGAACTTAAAAATGAATGGATTAGGATTATCTTATTGAACTGAAATTGAATTATATAACAGATCAAATTTGAGACCCAACTGACTGAATGTGGAGTCCTGATGTGTTTCGGTCAGTGAACTACCACAAAACATTTGTTAACAGTTCTGCTGGGCTCAAACCATAAGGGGAATTTTGCAAATGACAATTTTAAATAGCTACCATAAAAAGCGCAAGTTGCAACATTTCAACTTCTCAGTAATTCTGTACCTTTTAGAAATAGACAACACTTTCTATAATCTCTTTTTTAATTTCATTATCTGCTGTATTTGTACCACTGGTAATTTCTCAGTTGATGTTAGTGACTGAGCATGGAGCCCAGCTGCGGTTGCATCCAACATTGATCTCATCTGTTGAATTCTAATAAACTCAGCCATTCTGAAATGCAGTCAGCAAAGCCCAGAAAGAGAAGATTTAGTTGAAACCAGGCCAGATGGTAACATCAATGAGGTAAATGGATTTTATCAGGGATGGCAACTAATTCTGTGAATCAGTCAAGGGTACATTTTAGAAATATGAACCCTAGAAATCTGTTGATCAGGACATCTAATATATACACTGAAGTTTTTCCAGCTGATTTTTGATTCATTTTTTGGATAAATATATAGTGGCTCTATTGCCAGGACACTGTCATAATGCTAGAGTAGCTTATATGAAGGTATGCAAAATAAAGTATTCTGTTGGATTATGTTGTGTATTCTTAGCATATTTAGTGAACGTAGCTGGATATTTTTGATGAGGACAGAACATGTTATCCCAGAATATACTAACTTGGTGTAATGAATATTTTAAGCTGAAGAAATCTGAGAAAATGACAGAAGTAGGAAGGTTGCTGTGACTTTTACCTGATTTTTCTCCACTCAAGCAGTCCATAAAAATCTATGATTTTCTGATCTTCCCCAGAAGCAGATCTTAAAGACTCTCACATAAGAGGTGATTCCCTACACCTGGAGAAAATGAATATCCTTATCTCTGAACATAAAAGATCACAGAGAAGAATCTCCACAAACAGACCTTGCTAAGTTTCCCAGTCTATCACTATTAGATCATATCCTTTTGCCTTATCATATTTCTCCAGGACTATCCACTCCACTAAACCTATAAAAGACTCTTAGATTTAAATGTTTCTTTTGAGCTGTTATTTCATTGTGAAGATTTCCATGTCACTTAAAGCATATTAAATTGATGTTAATCTGTCTTTTGTTATTAGGCCTCTTCTAATAATCATTTAAATACACAATTCAAAATGAAATATATGCATATACATGTATATATGGCATTATTAGTTAAAGGCCAATTTATGATTATATGTAAAATATATATCTGTAATAATATATAGTAATATATATGAATATATATAATATATATATATGAATGAACCACTTTCTATGAGTTTCAGGATATATGTGAGTTATCTAGAAATCCAACACTGAAGATACATGAGTATGTGTTAAATGTTTTTGGAATCATTTCTGGCTGAGTGTATTTCTTTGCAATGACTTATACATTACATAACGTTTAAGATTTTACTATCTGACTTATTGTAATAGTCTTGACCTGACATATCTATAAAGCAATGTAAATATTAAATCTCAATCCTTCCAGTGTCAATCCTTTGTACTTCACTGGTCAGGAAATGTAGAGGTGAGGAGTGTGTGGATCATTATAGTGATTATATCTGCAGATTGCTGAGACAATATAAAAAGTCATGGATGGCAAAACACAGAATATATTACTCATTTTCCAATTTTCAGTTTGAGGTCTGCTTTTTATTCTGGACACTCCAAGTGGCATTATTCATTATTTAGATGTTCTACATAAGAACTAAAATAGAATTTGTTCTTAAGTGAAAGAACATTTTTTATAACCACAAATGTCTTAATTATGTGTCCTCATTTTCTTCATTATGAAGATAAAGATCAATATTTGCTCTGAATAGCAGATTATTGGAAGTAATGTGAAAATTTAGAAGAACCACTATATATATATTTTTTTTATTTTTGAAATATAGAACTTATTTATTTACTTATTTTTAATTTTGTTTAAAACTATATGGTATAAAATTTACCTTTTTTTGAGCTTTTTTTAAATTAATTATTTTATTTAAATGCATTTCACGTTATAGTACATAAACAGAGCTCAGTTTTTCCATTTCTCTGGTTGCAAACCAGATAGAGTCACACCATTTGTGTCTTCGTACATGCACCAAGGGTAGTAATGACTGTCTCAATCAACCATCATTACTATACCCATTCCCCTTTCCTTCCTCCCACCTCCCCCCTGCCACATCCAGAGTTCCTGCATTTCTCCTATGTTTCCCGTTCCCACCCCCCTTATGTATCCTCATCCATTAATCAGAGCATTTGGCATTTGGTTCTTTGAGATTGTCTTACTTCACTAAGCATTGTTCTCCAATTCCATCCATTTGCCTGCAAATGCCATAATTTTATTCTCTTTTATTGCTGAATAATATTCCATTGTGTATATGTACCTATATTGACAATTAGAATTTAGATGTTTTCTTGATTTTGGTCAAGGTGGGCATTTCTTGATCTTGATATTTGTGAATGGAGTTGTAAAATAAATTTGGAATTACTCAAAATAATTCTACTGAGTCTATTTTATGAACATTATTCAATTAACCCTTTAATCCCATGAAAAATCACTTGTTAGCAGGATTTAACAATTAAGAAAAACCAAGCTATGAGATATGAGCTACTAGGAATCTGTGGGTGCCAGAATTCAAATCTATTCTACTCCTCATTCAAAGCCTATTATCAAAACATCAGTCATTACTGATTTTGTAAAATCACAGCCCATAATATTGAGACTCACTTTCTTATCATAATTTTTTTCTTAACATTCACATATTTGTTCAAATAAGAGAAACAAATGTTAATAATTGAATTTTGTTTCTGCTGTACCCTCAATTAACTTCCTTCAGTCCTTTAATTTTCTTTCCAAAAAGCTGAAGTCAGGTGGGCATGGTAGTGTGTACCTGTAAAACCATTAACTGGGAAGGCTGAGGCAGGAGTATCACAAGTTCAAGGCCAGTCTTGCAACTTAGCGAGACCCTGTCTCAAAACAAAAACATTAAAAATAGGACTGGGGATGTAGCTCAGTGGCAAAGCTCCCTTGGGCTCAATACTTACTACCCATACCCTCCAAAAAATCTTAAGTCAAATAGCTATCAGTGACTGGATGGACTCCATCCCTCTTTTGTCCTTTCAAATAAAGAAACAGCATTTTTTAGGATTATCTTTAGCCCCAATGATGCCACTTGGTGGAAGAGGCACAGTACCCTAGATATGACTGTTCTTGAATATACATTTGCCCAAAGATAGAATTTGAGTGAAAGACCTTCTTACTGATTCAGACTTTTTAAAATATTATGATTTCATTGGGGGTGAGCTGTGAACTTTGAGTTTTTCTCCCTTCTGTGGATAAAATTATCACCAACATTCTTAAATCTCTATGTTCTAACCCAGCACATTTTAAAAAGACCACCTATAAAACCAGTGGTATGATTGACATCTCTACTTAGAAATCTCATTAAAGTATTTTTTAAACATTTTAATATGAAGTAGAAGGTATGTATGATAAAGTGCCTCTCATTCCAGTAACCACTATCCAATCACTTTAACTTTATAGTAGTTATCAAGATTTTAAATATTTATATATTAGTGATGTTCTTATTGGTTTCAGGTCTGTTATATCTTGGATCTAGAATGTCCCCAAAGGCTCATATACTTAAAGGCTTGGTCCCCAGGCAACAATGTCCAGAGATTTGGTTTTGAGGAAATGATTGCATCATGACTTCAACCTCAGCATTGATTTGATGCATGAATAATATGAGTGGATCGTTGGGAGGTAGGACCTAATCAGAAGAAGTAAGGTTACTGGGGGTGTGCTCTGAAGGGCTTTATCTTGTCCCCAGCTCCTTCCTCTCTTTTTCCCCTCTGCTTCCCAGCTGCAATGAGCTGAGCAGATTTCCTCTACCACACTCTTCCACCATGGTGTTCTGCATGGCCTCAGGCACAAAATAATGGAATCAGCTGACCATGGACTTAAAGCTCTGAAACCATAAGCCAAAATAAAACTTTTCCTCCTTTGTTTGTGTCAGATATTTTGATCACAGGAACAAAAGCCAACACAACGTCTATTACTAAATGTTCTGTCAGTACAAAGTTTTATTCTTATCACAACATCTAGCACAATATCTGGCACTTAGAAGATAAACTATATGATATAATTCTACTTTCTATATAATATAGACTAATTATGTAGTATTTATGTAATATCATTCTACCTTCTATATAGTAGACTAATTATATAATATGTAGCTGTATAATATAGTCCCACCTACCCTATTTTTTCTCATTCTCTACCAAAGCTTTAGACCAATTGATAGCACCCCATGGGTCTTGTTCAGGCCCTGGTGGATCTTAGGGCTTATGAATAGGATAGCATATGATTGATTAATACCTGGTTGGAACTCCTAGCAGGTAAATTGTCTACATAATTACTCTTTAGATTTTTTTCAGCATTTCTGATAAATGGTTCATATTGTGTCAGATTTATTCCTTATTTGAACACTTACACAGTTGAAATTCTATAACTTTAGAAATGAAAACCTTAACACAAATGACCCTAAATTTGAGAGATTCCCTTCAGAAAGCACCTTTTTAGATGGATACCTGAGAAAACTACTACTCAGGCTAAATGTCAATAAGGCAAATGAAAATAAAAGCAACAACAATGTCTTTTGTTCTTCTGCCTATAGTGCTGCTGTACTGAAGAATAAAATGTTAGGTATGTTCTGCATTAACCTTATTTTGTATGTTTGTATCTACTCAATGACTGACCTCCAATTGTACTGAAATTATAAAATAACATTTTCTGTAAATTGTCAGAAAAATGAATTATAAAAACAAATTTAAAAATTTCATCCTTAGTAATCTATATGTGGCAGTATACACACACACACAATCATTTGGTGGTAATGTCTTCTCTTGATCTGATGTCCCAATGTGACTGGAAAATCACATTTTATAGAGATCCCCAAATGCAAAGTAAAGGATAAGACATATTTTGATGTTCGGTATATCACTTTGTTGCATACATTATAGCACTAAAGTATCTTATCTATGACCAACTCTTCATGTTTAAAAGTCAAAATTGATTAAGTCTAATGTAAATTAGTGTATTTAAAACTTAAAATGAAGCTGGGCATGGTGGCTCAAGCCTGTAATCCAAGCACTAAGGGAGGCTGAGACAGGAGAATCATGAGTTCAAAGCCAACCTCAGCAAAGGCAAGGCGCTAAGCAACTCAGTGAGACCCTGTCTCTACATAAAACACAAAATAGGGCTGGGGATGTGGCTCAGTGGTCGAGTGCCCCTGAGTTCAATCCCCAGTACCAAAAAAAAAAAAAAAAAAACTTAAAATGATTTCTGTGATATAAATGTGTGCATGTGTATAAATGTGTGTACATGTAAGTGTACATATTCTTAAAATCTGAAGAGCTTAGGTTTTTGCTTATGACCATTCAGATTAAATGAATTCAGATTAAATGAATGGTCGTAAGCAAAAAACAAGATAATTAAACCATACTATCATAAACCTATGAACGCTTTCCTTTACCTCTTTTTAAAGTGATGCCTCAGTGATATTTCCAAAAGTGGAGGGGCATCATTCAAGAAGATTTCCTGCCTTCATTTTATTCCTCACCTGCTGTGATCAGCACAGTACCTGCTGATCAAAGGTAACCTTGGTTGTTGATTCTATGGGAGAGATGAGCAGAGTCATGATGAATAGAGACCATACTGATTAACTCTTCTGCCTGCTTATGGATTTTCAGGAGTATGTATTTAGGATAAAAGACCATTTTCTAGACTCTTACTGATTTTTTTTCCTGTACCTTTAATTATAAAAAGTAAGAATGGAAGTGTTAGGAAAATGTAGCTTACCACTCTGGTAAAGCAAGGCAATCCTATATAGCACTTTTGTATCATTGATCTAAAATCTTTCATGCCATGTGTTAAGTGGTGTGGGAGAGAAATACTAACGAGGTAGTATCACAAAACTGGTAGTGAAACTCAGAAGGAAAATTTAAGTTCTTTAAAAGAATACCTTGATAAATATGTGGTTAGTTAATCTTTTTAAAGCACTTATCACTGCTAAGCTATCATTGTTGAAGGTCCTTAATGTACTCTAATACAAATATATGGTGAACACATGCAAAATATTAAACTAACTAGAGATCAGAAAAATGCTAAAACTGGTGCTCAGGAGGCTTATACAAAGAGTGTTTATAGGTATTAGAGAAAGATTATCAGAAAAACACAGGTTAGGTACATGACTGGATAACATCATACAGATCAATGTCCATAACACTTTGGAATTATGTTCTTTGCTGAACAGAAATGATTTGCAGCTATCAGATCTTTCCCTCCTTTTAATTAATAATAACTTTCAATAAATAATAAAGGTATATTTTTATATAACTAAATTATCCTTAGTGTAGTTAAATAATACTGGGACATTGAAATGATATGCTGCTTTCACTTTGACTTATTTCTAAGTTTTGAGTATTTAACAGAACAGTCACTGATATATAATAAGCACTGAATAATTGTTTAAAAACATAGAGAAATGCCTTAGGAGTTGACACCATGAAGGGGTGTGTTTAGGGTTAAGATTACAGAATAAAACTCTTAAGCATAAGATGTTTTTCATTTCCAAGAGGAGGTGAGATGAACTAATAGAGAAAAAAGTGAATCAGAGTAAATGAAATTGAGTGCTGCATGGAGAAAGGTCAGAGGAAACCTGCAGTTGTGACATGACCAAGTGGAATTCAAGAATATTGAAGATTTGAGGGTTTTGTACTTACTGTGCAGCAGATGACAGTCTATCTTTGCCTTCCCTTCTTCAGTAAATTCCACTATGCTTGTGAATGTTGTAGGGGTGCTTTCTTTGTATTGTTTCCATGGAGCCCAGTTGTGTGCTTGACATATGTGAGTTTCTGGATATACTGTGATTAATTCAGACAAAACAAAAAAAGACTTCATAAAGCTGCTGTCTGGTGTGGAAGTCAGGCAATAAATATGTCATTGTAATTTGTGATAAGTACAATAATAGTAAACAGAATTTAGTATAAAAAATATAGTTCTAGAGATAAGTTTTAATGATATGGTCAAGGAAAGCCCTTCTGAGGAGGAGGCCTCTAGACCTGAACCAAAGCACATCAGGAAGAGGGAAGTATCCCATTATGTTAATTGAAGCTGCTATAACAAATACTGGATGGCTTAATACAACAAGAATTTCTTCTTTCACAGTTATGGAGGCCAGACATCCAAAGTCAAGGTGGTAGCAGGGTTGGTTCCTTCTGGAGGCTGTCAGGGAGAATCTGGTCCTTGCCTTTCTCCTTGCCTGGTAGCACCAGCAGTTCTTGATATTTCTTGGTTTGTACATGCATCACTGCAGTCTCTCCCTCCGTGCTTCACACTGTCTTCTGTCCTGAGTGTCTGTGTCCTGTCTCCCTCTGCCTTACTCTTGTTACAGACCTGTCATTGGATTTAGAGGCCATCCAATTTAGGTTCCTTCTCTAAGATATAACAATAGAATTCAGCTTAACTTATGATAGAATAATTTGTTTTATAGTTCATTCTTGACCTGAAAAAAATACCATAAAAAATCCTGTTCAAGTGAACCAGTTCTCTTAGTATCAGTTTTGTCCCCTATTAAATTCATATTGAGTCTTTTTGTCTAGGAGCACCACTTTATACAATGGAAGACACCTTTGAAAAAACAGTACTGTCATGTGTTTATAGCTGATGGCTTCATTAAACTCAAACAATAAAGATTTCTTTTAACTTCTTATATGGGACTTTCCTACACAAGGATGTGGTGCTGAGATTACTAAAGTCCTAGTAAGAGAACTTGCCTCTAGGTTGGAACATAATCACTCTTGAGCCTCTTTGGGTACTTTTAATATTATTAGCCACTAGCCTTGATGCTGAAATGTTGGTAACATTAATAAACCAAACTTAAGAAGGTTTCTGATCAAATGATAGAGTTTTATTTTCTGGGAAGTTTCTATTATAAGTATCACTGTTTATAATTTTATCTGAAAGTAATTTTTAATAGCATTTGAAAAATACACACGTGCACACACATACACAAAATCCCAATCAATTACCTAAGTGTTGAAAATTTAATACTAAGAACATAATTGAAGGATAGAACAAAGTGTGTTTACACTAACATACTATCTTTCTTCAAAGTAAAATGGAAATAAAGATTTTAAAAGATTGAAATTGGTCTCTTGACACATAAGACTTAATTTCTAGAAACAATTTATAGGATAACACAAATACATTGTTTTTTATGAGATCATTTCTCGAATGTGTGTTTGACCAATGTGAGAACATATTGAAGGATTCAGGGGGGCATATAATAATTTTTAATAATTTTCTTAGGAAACTCTGCAAAATGACAATTTAAAAATTAAAAGCAGAGCAAATAAATTCATTTGTTCATCCACAATGTCTCATAGGTAAAAGAGTTAAAATACAGCTTCCCATAAGGGAGCAAATGGGATGTGCCTCTCTGCTGAAATGAAACCTGAAAAAAAAAAGGCAGTTTGGAAAATAAGATTGTTTTTTGAAGTGGCATTTAAATATGCTTAAGAAAATAGCCATGTCCTATGATGAATGTGAGGGTGGATGGAGTAATTCACTGAATACTGGTTTGTGGCAACCTTTTGTAAATCATGCTCATATTAGATTTATTTTTTCCATTAAAATATAAAAAGCTCCTCAGCAATTTCTATCCCTTAAGAGAATTATAAGTTATTGGTTTGTTGCATTTTTTATATTTAACTTCAAGCTTGTTTGCCTGTTGTATTTGACCTTGAAAAATGAGAAAATGAACTTAAAGTAATAAAATATTCCTTTAATCTTATCTGTTTTATTACTTTTATTTCTTCCCTTTTAGATAAGTAAATGTATGTTTCTAATGTGGAGAGAGAATTTAGAGCAGGAAAAAAAATGAACACCAAGAAACAAAGGGGAGACTATCATTCTTTGATTCAGTAAGCCCTTTTCAAACAAACAATATAGTAACATGAAAGAAGGACTAACTAAACTTTGACATAAGAAAAAAATAGTATAAAGTCTTCATTTTTAATTATTATTCTTCATAAAGAAATAGATTTCCCTTTCTAAGTAAATACTCTCTTACTGTTAACAGACCATATAAAAAACTATGTCATGGAAAACATCTCTATTTTTGTGACTTTAGCTTATGACCCCTGAACAATTACCTAGTCCCCCTTTCTGGGATAATTGGTTCATGATTTCTTCTGATTATTGGTATATCATTTCTTCTTTAAATCACAAATGAATAGCAGCTTTAGTCAGATTCTTTTACCCTATTAAAATGTTTGACTTTATTTTTTTAATGTGCATTATATTGATTCATTTTGATTGTTTAAAAAACAACTTTCACTCATAGAACAGGTAATTTGGTCATAATGTCACTCTCTTTTTTGACTTGTTTAATTTGTATTTTTGCCTCTGTTCCTGGGAAAGATTTTTTCTTTTTGGCAATTTTGAAGTTATGCTATTAGGTACACAATTTCTTTTATCATTCTGGATTATTACTGTTATTGCTACAAATTATTACTGTATCCCCAGTAATACTTTCTATAAGTCTACTTTTTGTAATATTAATACAGCTACCTCAAATTTCTTTTGATTATTGTCAATTACTTTTACCAAAATCCTATCTAAGATCATTGCTCTCTCATTTAAAGAGATTGTTATATAACAACTTTACTTTCCTTTAAAAGCATCAAATTCAGATTTTCATTTCAATTATTTAGAGGAAGCCCCTTTCATCAGTACCATGAATGCTTTTTGTGCGTGATTTTTGGGTGTTGTGATGAATACCACAAAAGGGACCATTTATAAAACAGGCTAACAATGCAAAATGAAAGTATCACTTGACAATGATAGCTGGAATTGAATGTGTCTGAACTTGTAAGTCCTTGGGACATGAAAGAAATACTCTTCAATATGGAGAATTTGTGCATTTGCTTATTATTCCTCTAGGACATAAATTCCATAAAAACAACTTGCCTATTTCATTGCTTGCTGTAGCTTCCAGTACTTAGAACCGTGCCTTGCACATAATGGGTGTCTAAAAATACCTGTGTAATATGCAATGGAATATCACTTTTCTTCCCAACAAATCCTTGAGGAAGATTCTATTATTATCTGCATATTACTAAAGTATAATTGAGTCTGAAAAAGGCTAAGTACCTTTTGTAAAGTGAGAAAAAATTGTTACAGAATAAGAATGAGTTCTGTCTAATGCCAAAAATGAGTCTCTAAACAATTTTTCAACTGTCACACAGTATGCACTGAGGTCAAACATCTTCGGTTCAAAGATCACCTCTGTTCCTGTGACTTTGGGTGAGTTACCTAACCTCTCTCTGCCTCTGTTTCTTCATCTGGAAGTGGAAACATTAATATCTATTTATTGAGTTGTATCAATAAGTAAAACTTTTCCTGAAAACCGTTTGTTAAAGTTAATGCAGGTTCCTTTCTTTCTCTCCACAGATAGTATCAGATCCTCCTTGAGAGAAAAAATATAAGTTAGCCTATTTTTCATTTTTTTCCATTGTCAGAAGGAAGGCACACATTCTTTTCTTATGTCCATTTTCATTCCTGGAATCTGGATTTTCTCTGTACATCACTGTGGGATTTGTTATGCCCTGTTCCTACATCCACATGACATAATTTGTCAGTCTCCTTCCCTGGGTCCTTCCCTTTGCCTTACCTCCTCCCTCTCCCTGGCCTGCTTCTCTATACTACTGATCTCTCATCTGGGATGATGATAATGATGATGATTTTAATTAGAGCATTATAACTATACATATAAAAGTGGATACAATCTCATTTTAACAAACTCTTCCTTAATCTATATCCTCATGCAACTACTGTTACTTACAAATTCAAGAAGATTTATAATATTTTCCATCTCAATTTGCTTAATTTCCCATACACTTAAACCATCTTAAACTCTTGATTTCCATTCCTACTTTGCCTATACATCATCTTCAATATAGCTTGTAAGTATTAGATTTCCTAAAGGATAAATTAATCAGAAGAGAATTCTGATTTTATTTCAGTGGCTCTCAAGCCTTGTGGAACATTAAAGCTTTATGAAAAGCAAAACAAAACTACTAGTGAGCAAATGTCACCCTCAGAGATGGATTTACTTGGTCTATACAGAATCTGAACTTCTGAACTTTTTTTTCTTTTAAATCATGAAAATTGTCATAAGTAGGCTCTGGAAGTTCTCTCTAGAGGCAAAAGAGACCTGTGCTCAGAAACACCAGCTCTTGACACATCATAGAAAATAATTTGATGATGTCAAGTTTTAGTAAACAGGGAGAGCTTTTTTAGAAAGTGAAAGGTGAAGATACATACTCTCAAAGCAGAATTCGGGCTATTTCCAGAATGGCGGTTGCTGTCAAAGTCTTGGACATTTGTTTTGAAGCTGGGTGCTGTGGCTCATGCTTGTAATGCCAGCAACTTGGGAGGCTGAGGCAGGAGGATCCCAAGTTTGAGGCCAAGCTCAGCAATTTAATTAGACTTTGGCCCCCCGCCCAAAAAAAGGACTGTGGTTTTAGTTCAGTGGCAAAAGCCCCTGGGTTAAATCCTCAGTACAAAAGCAAACAAAAAGCCAACAACAAAAAACTTTGTCAGGGGTGTGCATGGGAGGGCACATGGGAATGACATCAACTTGGTGACCTCAGTTCTTTGATCACAGGTCACAAGATGCTTATAGAAGTCTGATATTCTTCCAGAATCTTTAGGATGACATTGTCTCCTCTATCTAGATAACATTTGGGGTGTGCCTGTACTGTAGGTTTCTTCAAATATATTTCTCTTTGCTTTCTCTAATCTGAAAAAGCATTATGTTTTCTAACAATGCTTTAACCAAAATGAGGCAATTTCCATAGAGGTTGAATTTACAGTAACTCTGAGATTTGCAGATTTCTCAAATTTGGGATAAATATGGGTCTGGGGAATAAGTCTGATCATAGGGATTTAGATCTATGTCCTTTTTGTTCCTCCTTTCTGCCTCTTATTTCTTCTGTAACACCTAGCATGATTGTAATGTTCAGCTAAGTCTAAGAAATATTATTTTAAACTCTCTCCACAGCTGATTTCATTTACAGGTGTACCTTTAATTACTACATATAAGGGATGAATCTCTATCTTAGGCCTTGGTAACTTTCAGTAGACATAGATGGCTATTGCAGTTATCAACCTTTCTGATATTTTGCATATCATACTAACACTTGGCCTATGTCATGGTTAATTTTGTGTATCAGCTTGACTGCAGCACAGGATGCTCAGATTGAACACTATTTCAGAGTGAGTCTGGGAGGTTGTTCCTAGATGAAATTAACATTCAAATTGATGGATTCAGTAAATTGTCCTCCTCAGTGTGGGTAGATCATCATCCAATCAGTTGATGGCCTGAGCATAACAAAAAGGTGGAGGAAGGACTCCCCACTCCTTGTTATTTTCCCATTTGATTGTTGAGCTGGAATATCAGTCTTCACCTACCTTTGAACTGGGATTGCATCATGGGTTCACCTAGTTCTCAGGCTGTCTGGCTTGGACTGGAATTACACCACCAGCTTTACCAAGTCTCCAGTTTACATATGGCAGATAATGGGACTTCTTGGCCTCCATAATCGAGTGCACCAATTCCTCAGTGCATGTATGTACCAACCTTGCTCTCCCTCCCTCCTTCCCTTCCAGTCCTCTTGGTTCTGTTTCTTCAGAGAACCGTGGTTAATACAGTGGAGTTCAGTATAAAAACAATGAGGGTGTTTTAGTCACATTAGAGGTCTAACAGTCTTCATCATTTCTCCTAAGCTCAACCTTGGTGGAGGTTCAGAATTCTGCAATAGAGGACATAGCTTCAAATATGGTAGCCCTGTGGGAAAGAAACCAGAAGCCAAGGAAAGCAAAACCCAGAAGAGAAGATTTCAGGAGACCAAACTCAGAAGAAGAAAAAAAACCAAACAAACCTTTTTTTTCCCCTCCTACTGAAAGCTTCAGCCCTTACCTCTCAGGCCTGTGTTCTTAAGATACCAAGACTTGAGAGGTTGGCAACCATGGAGATGAAATGAGGCTGTTGTAAACCTTTCCTGGATGCTGAAATTTGACCCCAGAAAATGTTTCTGACAGGGTTAATAGTGAGGGGAAAATGAGCTACCCACTGTGAGTGAATCTGGTGTATTGCTTGGCAGAAAGCAGGAGTTTGCCAATGTGGATTTGACCTTCTCAAACAAGTATCTATGCACAGGCTCTCTTTGCTGATGTTTTGGCTGCCAATTTTTTAAAATGCAATAATTTCATGTTTTCTAATACTCATGGCATATAATTGTAGTTTTTGACATCTAACCCTACCAATTTCTTCTGAAGAATGCTTTAATGTCTTTCATATTTTCAAATAATATAGGACATAAGGAAGTTTCCAAAATAAACATTAAATCAGAAATATACATTTTATTCTCTGCTTTCAAGTTTATTAAATTTGAAGTTCAGTTGTGTTTATTACATCATTTTTCATAAGCGTAACTCCTTAGGCCCTTGAGAATGACACTCCCTAACTAATACATTTGCTATAGTGTCTTTTCCCTGAAGAGAAGAAAACAAAATTCTTAGTAATATACTATCATTATTATCCAGAATAATTCTAATTTCTTCTGGGGGAAAATACACTTCCAGATGTAATATTCTCCATGCAGAGGTGCCACACTAAGATTCTGGCATTCCTAAATCATGGAGAAGGGGATATTCTAGTGAATAAGACTTTGTGATTGTGCTAATTTACTATTGGCTTAAAAAAAGTAAAGGGAATTTTAAAATTAATAGCTACTATATCTTAAGAGCTAAAAAGATTATAATTACTTACCATTTGTTTCCATACAGTTGTTAAAAATTGCTTTTATAGATATATGTGTATTTCCAAGAAATTAAAAGAAGAATCTTCATAAAGAAATGCTAGAAGCTGGTCACAGTTGCACAAGCCTGTAATCCCAGAACTTAGGGAAACTGAGACAGGAGAATCGAGTTCAAAGCCAGCCTCAGCAACGGTGAGGCGCTAAGCAACTCAGTGTCTCTACATAAAACACAAAATAGGGCTGAGGATGTGGCTCAGTGGTTGAGTGCCCCTGAGTTCAATCTCCAGTACCAAAAAAAAAGAAGAAAGAAAGAAAGAAAGAAATGCTAGACCCATGGTATTTAGGTATTTAAAAGTAAAAATAAAGTTACTGGCTTTATATTTAGTTAATTTGGAATTAAGTGGTCATATTGAATGTTGCGTGATGTTAGTTGCTGGAGAGTTCTGCAATCAAACAAATTATTTGTAATCATTTGAAACAGCATTTCAAAGGTCCTAAAAGATTTAATTTGCCTACATCAATTAAATTCAGGGCGCAAGCATTCTTCACTTTGTAAGCTAATAACAGTTCTTTCTACAGAATTACTTGTTTGCTGAATTTATTGACAAAAATATTTGGAAAAATGAGTTGTCCCTCATTTTTATAAACCACTTTCTCCCAATCATCTATTGTTAAATCACTGGAGGCCTAAAGATGGTGAATAAAGCAATACTGATGATCAAATCCAATCACCTAATAATACAAAAAGCTGAAGCGAGCCACCCAAAGGCACACAAAAAACTAGTGACAAGGCTGTAACTGAAATCTGTTCCTCCTCATTCTAAGCAAAGGCAGCTTTCCATGTAGTGTAGTTTCCTGAAAATTATTATCAAAAGGAAAGAAAAAGTAGAAACTTATACTTTTCTTCAAGTTTATTCTGCTTATATTTAAATCCTTTAAAAAATCTCCATTGCTAACTAGCCATCTCTTTTGCATGTCTCAAAAATAAGAATTTTTGCTTCATGAATGCATTTGAGGTATAACTCTTCACTGTTTTTAAAAACATTCTAGACAGATGGAAGTTTGTCATATTTGAACAGATCTAAGACATTCTTAATTTGGAAATCTCAATGCATTCATTCATATTTGAAATTTTCAATATAGCCTTAAGGAATATAGTTATATTTGGATAGACTTCCTTTAATGAAATGGTTGTGTGACTATATTTTTTAAGTATTATGAAAATGACTATATACATATTTTTTCCAAACATACCAGCATCCTTTTTAGTTGATAATGTTACTAAAGTGAGAATTCACTCATTTCCTCAAACTAAACAAAATAAAACTATTCTAATTGAATTTAATGAGTGTAAGTTGTAAAAATAAAATTAGACTTTGAACATTTCATATATTTATTCAATGATAGTAAAACATGATTTAAAGACTTTTGGAGTAAATTATTTTCAAGTCATTCTCAATAGTCAGGAACCACAAATATTTTTCCTTGAAAATATACTTATTAAAAATGTAATGCATATCATTCTGGTCTGTTTCTTCACCTTGTGTTTCTCACCCTGTCTTATGTAAACAAGGAGCTTCATTTAATAATTGAATAATGATGACTTTAGCAATTTCTGTGTTGACAGGTTTCTAAAATTCTACCTACTAAATTGAAATATATGCCTTGTATGTATTTCAATGTTCTTGTATTGCTCTGTATTCATGTTCTGTTGGCTTGTAGCATTTAGATGTGAAACATTTAATATCTAGAGGAGGGACCATAATCCTGAGAAAACGTTTTCCTCCTTCATTACTCCCCAGTAGGAGGAGATGCAGCTTGGAGACAGGCCCTGACCTCAGCTACCCCTCACCCTCCTCCTGTGGCTGTGCTTCTCTGACCTCTCTGCAGCATGTTTCCTCTAAATTAATGTGTTCATTAACACTATTACCGTCTTTGAATCCTTTTTTTACCCCCTTACATTCATATCATGAATTCCCTTTTTGTCAGCAAAACTAGGAAAGCTAAAACCTAGCTGTTTTGGAAACTGCACAAACACTCTTCCAAAACAAAAGCTGACTTTCATGCAGTTTATATTCCCAAGGTATTCATCATAAGCCCGATTTGCCCAATGCTTCTCTCATTTATTGGTATGTCATTTTCAGTTTTGCACAGAATCGAAATTTTTAACATTTCAAGAATGGCGAATATGGTTTTAAGTAGAATATGTAGTTAGACTGTTTTTCAAATAAGTCGATATTTTCTCATTTTAGTAGATGCCAGTTGAAAATTAGTTAATTGAGTAATGGAAGTGCCTGAGGGCATCCTTCTCCAACAAATACCAAGGAAAATAAATTAAATAAACAAAAGGGGAAATGAATGTTTTATGGATATAAGTGGTGCATGATTTTAATACTATTTTAGATAACAAAACTTATACATACTAGAAATAGTCTATTGTTTTGTATTATTGTTGCTTGTCTTTTAAAGTTGAAGAAAGAAGGAACTAATTTTATTAATTCTTATTTTGTATCTAGTAAGAGACATTTTCTGGTTGCCCCTTTCCCTGATTTTAGGATACAAAACCTTCATAAGCTCTGTCTCCATAGACAGTAAATTATTAACATGCACTGCTTTCAGAGTAGTTCAGGCATCACTTAGTCATACTTTTCTTTTATCCAAAATATAAACTACTCTTTACCAATGTCTTATGATATATGTTCTTTGATAAATATGTTCTGCTTATTTTTTAGCTCTAAAATATGACTGCATCTACAAAATAAAATGAAGAACACTTCTTAGTGAACAAATACTGGTGGAACATTTGAACCAAGTTAAAGGTAAAAAATTGTTTTTTTTCTTACTGATCATAACTGTTATAGTGAAATTAGATGATGTCTTTTAAAATGATTATGTAATATACCTTATAAAGCATGTTTGAGTTATTTTGTTATTTAATACTAATTGAAAGGTAGTTTGCTATATTCCTTAAGTACACAGTAGTGCAAAAAAATATGAATGGTCCCTCTAGGAAAAATATCAAAACCATAGAAAATGTATGTAACAAGTCAACAGCAGAGTTCCATATTGAATTCCATTATTTAAAAATTATTTTTACTGGAAATGTATATCTAATAATTAAAGTATTGAGTAGAGTTGATTACATACATTACACTAGTAAATATTTTGTCCCAAACTAAAAGAGGTAGTTGGGAGAGAAGACAGCAAGTTTTTATTCTTTCCTAATTATATTATAAAATATTTTTTATCTTACTTCAGTGTTTCTTGTGTTCTACCTCAAAACAAGTTATTAGTATAAATTTGGAAGATCAGAGGAAGCATCTTAAAAATAAAATTTATAAATTTTAAATGAGCAAAAATTCAGGTTTCTGTTTGTAAGAAGAGAATTCCACAAACTATGTTCAATTGGTAAAAATTACATAAAGAACATTGATTCTAAGCTAGATCATTATAAATCTGGGATTAGAATTAGAATTCTTTTTGTGACATAAATCAATTATTTTTATAATTATCAAATCAAGGAGAAATACTTCATATGTTATTCATCATAAGTGTCTAGGGATACCTATTCCCAAGTCATAATTCATTTAGAGAATTAAAGTCAGCCATTCTTACCTACTCTTTATAAAATTATATAGAAAAGTAACATTTTATCTTTTTCCTTTGGATATCCTAAAGGAAAATATCAAACTAGAAACTTTAACAAGACTGACTATAAAATAATTAGTTTCAAGCCCAAATTTTCTTAATACTTGTAAGAATTTGGATGTGCATGTGATGGTACAAAATGATCTTTATGTTAGAAATTGCTATGCTAGGGCTGGGGATGTAGCTCAGTGATAGAGCACTTGCCTCATGTGCATGAGTCTCTGGGTTTGATCCCTGGAACCAAATAAATAAACAGAACAAAAATACAAAAATATTACTTTAGACATGCAGCAGCTTAAATTAGTACTCTGTGATATGTAATTATCTCATTGCAGTGTCCCTGTAAGAATTCTATTCTGTGGCATGCTAATGACAAGAAACTATAAACAAAGATTTGTGCTGTTTTAAAATGGAATGAAGGGGTATATATGAGTAGCTGGAAACTTTGACAACATTCTCGAAAGTTTGTTCCTATTGTGCGTATAGGTTTTTAGTTGTATCCACTGGTTAATACTGTACATTTATTAATTCAGCATCTAGTTCTTCATAATATGCATTCAGTATTGTGCTAGGTATTGGAGATACAGCTCTTTGGCAAGGTACAGTTAGTTTCTTTAGCAACAATAACAAAAAAATACATATTGGCAGAAAAGTGAGAACAAATAGAATTATTCACTCTTCATTTACTGCAAAAAAAGAAAAACACTAAAACAAAAGCTAGGATTGGTAAAATAACCAAAAAGGGTAGTTACAAGGACATTGTCCTCAGGGGGAAGGAAATGTATCATCCAACTTACTACTTCAGAAAAAAACAATATTACCCAAATGTTGAGTCTGGCCAGATACTGAGTGGAAAGGCAACCTGAATGAGAATTGTTTAAATGAAGTTAGAACTCCAAAAGATTATTTGAACTCAAACACCCATACAGTTTTACATTACTACAAAAAATGTGTTGAGAACATTCCTTTAAATGGTAATTTAAAAGCCTTACATCTTTCTATATTTACGTACAGAGAGTAGCTTGTTCCATTTTTCTATTGTGGGTAAAATAAATAACTTTACTGCCCTGTTATGCATTCTCATTGTATCTAAACCAAGTGCCAGCAGGCGTTGTAAAGTGTTATTAGAAAAATCAGTAATCGGCTAGTGAATGAGATTGTATAAAGCATGTAGTCAGAAGTCTTTCTTGATTTCTTCTGTTATATCTGTCGCTTCAAACAGGTTGTTTCAGATTCTATTACTGGAAGGGTTTTCTTTTCCCCCGAGTGAATGTGCTATAGCAAATGTGGCAAAACTACAAGTTATAGTTATGCAATATATTTCATATACATTTGTTTTAAGTTTCCTGTGATTATATGAAAATATGCATGTTGTTAAAATATGATAAGATACAGACATATACAGACAGAATTAACAACCAGTTTTAATTCCAGGACATAGAGATAGTATCATTGTAGATGTTAAATATTCTACAGTACTCCATATTTAGATAAATTCACACACACACACACACACACACACACACACACACACACACGGCATTCATCTGGATGAGTGAGACTTGTCTGTGAACACCTGGTCCCACACCCTTGACCTTCGTTTCTTTTCCATTTTCCTCTTAACGCTGGCAGTGTCAGTCTCCCAGGCCAGCATTCCCGAGAGTGTATTCTTTTTCATTTCCCTTTATCTTACCCTCTTCTATGTTATGTGACTTTGTCTTAATATTTGAAAATTTTCAAACAATTAAAAAAATGGAGAGAAAGCTGGGCGCGGTGGTGCAAGCCTGTAATCACAGCACTTAGGGAGGCTGAGACAGGAGAATTGCGAGTTCAAAGCCAGCCTCACCAATGGCGAGGCGCTAAGCAACTCAGTGAGACCCTGTCTCTACATGAAACACAAAATAGGTTGGGGATGTGGCTCAGTGGTTGAGTACCCCTGAGTTCAATCCCCAGTACCAAAATAAAAATAAAAAAATAAAAAAATGGAGAGAGTAGAATAATCCCCTGTAGTACCTTTCTGTATGCATGTGTACTTTAAAGAAAACAGACATTACTTTTGCACTTTTGCACCCATAAATACATCTCAACACATACTTCTACCAGAAACTTTTAAAAATATAACTTTATACCACAACTATTTTTAATAATAATGTAAATAAAAAATTTCTATTTTTTTCCAATCAAATAAAAAATGTCGAGTTGGTTTGTTTCAGTCAGTGTCCAAACAAGGCAATTGGTTGATGTGACTCTCTCTTTTTTTTTTCTCCCTTGCCATGTGTTTGAAGAAACAGATCCTATGCTCTGTAAAGCATTTTACTTTGGGATTTTTCCAGTTGAATCTTTATAGTGCCATCTGGCATAATATCATATACTTCCATCTTGCATTACCTACCTATCAATTAATTAGGTCTTAAGACTTCATTAGATCCTACTCAATATTTTTGTGTCATGTAGAAATATCTGAAAATAGCACTTTTAGTGATGTTAAAATTAATCAATGATTCCTGTGTTAACTCCCTCTCCATTAAGTTTTATGTCAACCTTTCATCCTAATAGTTGTAATTAAACCATTATCTATTTGCATAGATTCATTATTTCATCAACACTGAATAATTATTATTTTTTTCTAATCCTATTATATCTGCTGTGGTTTCATTCATTGAATGCAAATGCTTATTTATAGTTCAAGACACCATTTCACCTCATCAATGTGGCCAAACGTCTGTGTTCACTATGGAATCTCTTTTTCAGTACTAAAATCCTGCATCTCAAGAAATCTCTTGTTAAGGAAAACCAGGACAGTTGGTCACCCTATGTCCCAATCTATAGTTTCTATCACTTTCAGTTATATTTAGGAAAATGTGATGTGGTGTAAAGGACATTGGACTTGGATTAAGGAGTTCTATGTGAGATGATGATGATGATTATTATCATTATTTTTGTGTGGTGCTAAGGATTGAACCTAGGGCCTCATGCATGCTAGGCAAGTGCTAGCCAACTAAGCTATATCCCCAGCCCAGAGGTTAATTTTTTAAAGCTCAGGTTTCTTATGTTATTTGGAGCTTATATTATATACAGCAATAATGGGAAGAGAGTATATCAAAGGTGATCTAAGCATAGAAAAGTACTGTTAAATATTAAGGATTGTTATACTCCATGTCCATTCTTGTTTCTTCTCTATACCTGAAGTAGCTGGTTGTTCTTTTTTTTTTTTTAATTTTTTTTTTTTTTTTTTTTAGTTGTAGATGGACACACAATATCTTTATTTATTTCTATGTGGTGCTGAGGATCGAACCCAGTGCCTCACGCAAGCGAGGCAAGCACTCTACCACTGAGCCACAATCCCAGCCCCAGCTGGTTGTTCTTTATGTTAGGTATTACTCATAAGTATTTAATATTCAATTTGAACTTTAGCGCATATGGGAGTTTAACTCAACTTCTTTCCTTTTAGGTCACATATGACAAACTGATCAGTTATGGATACCATTTTGGCATAAAGAAATGAATATTGAAAACCTTGTCCAGAACCTGCTAAGACAAAGGTGAGCAAGACTCTATCTTAACTGAAGTATAGTTGAAGGATTTTTCAGAGCCATACTTACATCAAAATTATGTGAAGCATTAACTCTTCTTGTTTTCCAGACTTTAAGTTCCTTTGAATAGGGGATACTAAAATGCTTGCATATTACTGACTTTGATATATATTTTTGAGACAACAAAAGAATTCTAAGCACATGGATTAGTGATTAAGGCCTGAACTAATATTGCTTAGATGAAGAAAAGCTGTAACTTGCTTTAGTGAGGGCAGAGCCAGAGATTGGACTAGAAGCTGGGTTGTATTACTCCCCCATTCCAGCACATTCCTGCCTTCTCCACAGCAGTACTCCCTTAACCCTAGAGAATGTTAAACTAAAAAAAAGAAAGAAATAGTTAAGGGTGATATAGCGGTCTACAAATATTTGAATGGAAAACTAATTAGAGTTGTTGTATGTAATTAAGGATGATAACCATAGGAACCAGAGTGGGACTCTGTCTAAACATGAGAGTATTACAACAGTGCCAGCTACCCCACCACAGGACAGTAATTAAAGCTCTGGCAGAGGCTGGGCGAGTATCTATCAGAGCCTTTGCAGAGAAAATTCATATATTGTTGTTTTTAAAGTTCTTCCTAACTGAAAGATGGATTTTACAAAAAAAAAAAAAAATCACTGGTACAGTCTTCCAATGATTCTGATGGAGACCCAGCTCTGCTTCAACTGCTTCTTCCACCAGCACTGGTGTTGTGAAGAGGACACAAAAAATCAGGCTTTTGTTCTTTCAGGATCCAACCCTGTGAGCAGAACATTTCTTTACCTATCAAAATGATTTGGGAAATAAAAATGATTACGGAAGCAAACAAGGAACACATCCTCTTCAGCTTTATGAATCTCACTCTGATTCTTATTGTCTAATTACTAAAACAACTTCTTGACCAGTTTCCCTCTGTTCTTTCAATGTGCTAACTAATTTAATGTTTAGCTCTATTTCTCTTTTTATTTTAAATACTGATTCATTGTATTATTTTGTCCTATATTGCTGAGCATCTCCTTTATGATTCAGATTGGGTTTTTATTGTTCGATTTTTAAGGCCTCCTAAGACTGACCTCTTAATTAGTAAATAAATTTCTTCCCTTTCCACATCAGGGGTGATGCATCTCCTATGAGGAATGACATATACTCCAAGGCAGACAGCTCTAGGCAGCATGTGTTATCTTCAACAATTCCCCTACCCTCTTCAAAACTTTTTATTGATATTTATAAAATGAGAATAATAAAATTTAACTTACAGAATTATTAGTAATAAATAGAATAAAATACCTTATAGCATGGTATGAGGTAAGGTTTCTACTAATGTAAATTCCATTCTCTTCCTTCATTCCCATAGTTTCTTCTATTCTACCCTCAGTTATATTAATTGAGCATGCCCTTCATTTTGCGTTTAATGTAAATTCTACATACAGTTTGTTTTTTTTTTATAAATGTTCAACAACAAAGCAAATGAATTAGGCTGAAACTAATAGTACTTTCTATTATATATATTGTACCTTGGAAAAATAAAAACCAAAAACCTGTGCTTAAAGTCTGGGAAAGTCAGAAAAACTGAGTCCCTGCCTTCCTTTTAAAGTCATTAAGTAGAAAAGAGAAATTTTATTTAATATCTTTATTTTGTTTATTTATTTTTATGTGGTGCTGAGGATCGAACCCAGTGCCTCACGTGTGCGAGGCAAATGCTCTGCCACTGAGCCACAACCCCAAGCCCAAAAAGAGAAATTTTTACATAAAGGAAGGAATGTCCTTATTCTTCACATTGTGCACATCTACAGCATGTCTATAACCCAGCATTTGGACACTGGCTCTTTGGTCCCTACAGAGGTGAAACTGCATTCCAGTTGCATCTCTAGTAATTTTCTCAAATTCAAAAGCAAAAACCTCTACTTCATTCTTTTCCCATAGCACTGTGCTCTGGTTTTCCCGCCCCTGCTCCCCTTGCTCCTTGCTGCTCATGGTGTCACCCTTCAAGAGTAAGCTGGGCTTAAACAAGGCTCACATAAAAAGTATCCTTAACTAGGTGATCTATGCCAAGTAGTGTTTCCTAGCAAAAAACAGACTTTGTGGGCATTTAAAACAATCCAAAGTAGATAAAGTCCTATATTCAAACTAGCATTAAAAACTCTAGGAAATGAAGTTTCCTGACACCACAGAATTGGAACTTGAATGTTGTTTCCTTGTTTGCCACTGACTCTTCCTCATCCTCTTGCAGTTTTTGTCCTTTAGTGTTTACTTTGGGAGGTTGTATGCTTTCTGGTGGAGCAAAGTTAATTTCATTTCATCGTCATAGACAACCATTCATTTAGACCCCAAGCTGTTCAATGAGGTTTTATATAAATATTTGACTAAAATAATGGTTCTGGCTCTCAAGAGAAGGGGCATAAAAATCATAGCCCCATTTATAAACCACACTGACTCAGTCTAATCAAACAGCAGTATCTATCAGAGCCTGACAAGTTAAAAGCAAACTCAGTAACTTTGACTTTTACTATAAATTCATGTTTAGTTCTTCTTTCTCTCATAATTTAGATACAAACTTTCATGCATTTGCCTAATTTGTAGATGCCTATAATATCAAAACACTAGACTAATTGCTTTAGGAAACAAAATTATTTTGTACTAGGTTGTGGACTAAAGAATTTGCAGTCAGGTTAGGGAAGAATAAATCAAGCATAAATGTTAGATACTGAAATTAAAATGAGCTTATGACTAGCAATAAAACTTTTAACCCTTCTCCACTATCTCATTAAAAGATTTATGAAGACAAAAATAAAAAAGAGGTGAAAAATAGCTACTAACAGTTTTTAGACAAAATTTCTACTAATTGATTGGCTGCTGCAATTGGATTGAGAATATAGTCCAAGACCACTCATATTGCACTGCTGGAAACAAACCTTATCACTTCTATTAAGGGAAGGTCAGATGGACTTTCCCCCTTCAGTTCAGAAGTACAAAGTTTTCACTGATGGAAATGATGGAAAAACCCTTCCTGTTTCCATGGTGCTGGTTTTGAAAATACAGTGCTACTCCTGTTGTTCTGCCCCGTCCCCCTCACCATCTCTTATAATCACCTGTCATTAAAGTTTCAGAGATTGCTAAGTGCTAATAAGCAGAGAATGAGATGGAACTTACATGACTACCACATTCTTAGTTACAGTAGAAATAGGCTAAAACATAGCAGTTTATAGAAGGGTTATTTTAAAAAATATATTTCATATTTTGTTAAAAAGCAAGAGCTGGCCAAATAAATTATGACAGTCCCATTTGAGGCTAAAAAAGACAACTTCCAAGATCTCTGGACACTGACATTTGGTCTGGGAAAGTAGATCCTAATACTTGAAAAAATGTAGGACTGCAGGCAATCTAAATTCCATGTCCATTAATGGGTGAGCATAGTTGGAGTTCTCCTCTATTGATGAAGAAAAAAATAGAAAATTTCAACTGTAGATCACCTTTGAACAAGGAGCTTGAAAGTTCAGAGTCTGAAAATTGTTTTTGACAGGAATTAAGAGGAAAACTTAGAAATGCTTTTGATTCTCTTAATAGCATGCAAGTAAACAAAAGCCTCTTTTAAACCAATAGATGTAAATATTGAACACTATGAGATTAAAAGACAAAAGAAGCAGCCATTCCCTGACAATTACTAACAGTGGAAAAGCCAGCAACATGAACAAAGAGTTGAATAATCACAGAAATATTAAATCTCTAAGAACCTGCAGCGGGGTAAAAATTTGCCAATTCCTGGTAGAGGAGAGACAGTAATCAAGAGTAGATGGCCAAGCTGTTACCAACAGTCTATTATGTGCTGGAGAGGAGAGTTAACTTTTTTCCCCAATTCTCTCCCACATTTAACAGGAAAAAATACCATCCCCTCCATCACCACCATAAGAGGTGTGCATTGCTGGGGCTGGGAAGTGGTAACTTTAGGATGTAGCCTGAGTCACTATATTTTGGGGAGCATACAGCTGTGGGAGAACAGATATATCTTTCCACCATTGAGTCTCCCTCTTTAAATTAGAAGCTGTATGTAATTTTACTATTGAAGACATTTTTTTCAGTCTCAATTCTTGCACAGTAGCTAGCAGTAGCATTGTGCTCATCAAACTGTGCAGAGATCAACTACCTGCACTTTTTCCTTTCTATTTCAGCCTTAAACCTCTTTGATCCCTACTGAGAATTTTCTCTTTCTTGTAGACCTTGCTAAGACCTGAAAGGAAAAGCTAACAACACTGTCACTTCATGTAGTATTCTTTTTTTTTTTTTTAATTTTTTTTTTTTTTTAGTTGTAGATGGACACAATGTCTTTATTTTATTGCTTTGTATGTGGTGCTGAGGATCGAACCCAGGGCCTCACGCATGTGAGGCAAGCGCTCTACCGCTGAGCCACAATCCCAGCCCTCATGTAGTATTCTTTAAGTTAACTCACATTGCTGTTTACCTGAAGTATTCTTTTTTCTTTTACTGTATACTTATCTTCCTCTTATTAGCCTACAGTATTCTTTCTATTTATTATATGATCACTAAGTTGTACTTTTTCTTGAGTGTAAATTTTTTTCCTTTTTACTAAATTACATATGAGCTGCTGAAATAAAGCCAAATTTTTGAGTAAAACATGCAAAAATCAGCTATGTCAGAATTTTTAGTCCCCACTTCCAGATCTGGCTGAAAAAAAAAACTAGTGATATTACCTATATTTTTCTACCCTCCTAATATCAAGGCCTTTGGAGACTTTTTCCTTCAACATAATCATTGCCCCAGCTCGTCCCACTGAGGAAGAGCTCTAAGGAAACCTGCAGCTGCCCTAACCTTGTAACTGACTCCACTTGTTAATGGCAGCTATTATTTATTGAAGCCACCCACATGTCTTTGCCAAGGTCTAAGGGGATCTATAGAAACAGAAGTCAGCTTTAGAAAAGCCATCTTTAGTTCCTGGAATTCACCAAGCTTAGAATGCTGTGTGATCAGTTACTACACATGGTTAATTCCATCACAGAACACTAAAATCCTGCCTGGACAGCATAAGCCCCTAGAAATCACCAAAACAAGTACCTTGTTAAAGGTCCAGACAGTCTGATCCCACTTGAAGGCTCCCTTGTGTTGCTTCTGCCTGAAATTCCACATCCTGTTTCATTTGTCAGTGTTCTCTGACACTGTACCCCAAATTACTTGTGTTAAAAGAAAATAAATAGCAAACTCTCCTTCAATCAAGTTCTGAGAAAAAAAAAAATGTTGGTGGATGGAAGCCAGTATTGCTGAAGGCATCCACCTTCTTAATGATAAGGCCAGTTCAGGTGAGTGTTTCAGTGTAGAGGAATAGATCCCATACTCTCTTTAGGCACCCTCCTCTCTAGGGGAAAAGGGGAGGAACTGTGCCAACACTCCCCTTTGTTATTCCCTGCCCCCAATAAGATAAAATCACCCTTTCTCTACTACGGGGTTAATAAACTAAAAGGCCAGGAGCAGCACAAGAGAATTGCTGTTTCTACTCATAAATAGTAGGAACGTGGGAGAGCACGCTCATTTTCAAGCTGGTTTGCAAGTTAAATGCAGATCAAGGAAGTACTCTATCAAGTTTTATTGAAGAACCTGAGAAACTCATTCTAAATTGTACATGAACACTCAGATTTTGATAAAAGATGAGCATGTGGGTAATTGATTATACTAGATATTAAGGCATACTACAAAGCTATTTAGTATAAACTAAATGGTTTCTTGTGCAGATACAAATGTACAAGTTAATGGAAGAAAACAGGAAACTCAAACATCCAGATAGAGATAGGGGTTTGATATACAATACAGATTGCTGAATATATCCAAAGGGCACAGATGGATAGTTCATTAGATGTTTTTAAAAACACGGGTCACAAGAAGGAAAAAGTTTCAAGCATACTCTGCTTCACCCTATATAAAGGTGGTCTCTAGATGGATAAAGACCTAAGTGTTGAAAATATAATTCAAAATGAAAGTGTAGATTGTATAAATGACTTTGGAGTGAGGAAGCTCTTCTTCATGAGAAATGTAGAAGCACAAATTATATGAAACAAATATTTGACCACCTCAAAGTCATGAGATTTATTTTTTTCTGGCACAAAAATAGTTAACATCCAAACTGAAAAGAAATAAAGGTCAAGAGAAAACTATGAGCAATGAAAAATGACCCCTTCAAAAAATGAGTAAATTAAATAGGCAGTACAAAGATAGGAAATAGCAAATAAATGAGTTAATGAATGCAAATTCAAGATAGGAAATAGCAAATAGATGAATTAATGAATGCAAATTCAACAGTAGTAAAATAATTACAAATTGAAATAACTGATAGATTTATACTGAATATGTTTATACAGAACACATTTTAAAAAATTAAAAACATTAGATTATGAAGTTATTTAGGAAGTAGGGAATATAGGAGTTCTTATAAAGAGACCGATTGTTATATAACTAGATTAGGCTCTCTGGAATGTAATCTGACAGCATTTAGTGAAATTAAATGCTATTGCCCAGAGTCTTAATGTGTAGAGAACAGGGAATTTCCCAACAGGCCCACACAGGAGCTTATATGAATTCACTGTGTACTGTGCTTGTGCTATCTCACACTGTTAGATGTAATAGGTATCTATCACTAAGAGAACAGATATGTAATAAATGATAGAAATAACCTTGCAGAAGGCAGTTCTAAAGAATTTGATGTGACCTGGTTATGTGGATAGATTTTTAAAACTCTTTCCCCTCCAGTGGAAAAAAGTATTTAAGAACCTAGAGCACAATAGCATTTTTAGTAAATATAAAATACATGCATCAAATAATGTGTTTTTCAAAGTCACATGCTTGTCAAAATACACACAATAAAGCAAAGTGATTATGTATGGTGGATGGGCAAGGGAATGGGATCTGGAATTATGAACTGAAGGGAAAAATTGTGAGGGACTTTGTATCAACTAATGATGTAGCAAGAAGTGAACTATTTTTATCCATTCAACTATCTACTTCTGAAATTCAAAGCATAAATGACAAGGGATGCCAGCATGTTATGGCAAAAGGCTAAACTACCATGAAAGTCCAAGTTGGCTTTACTGTAATATGGTCAGTAATGTTGATTATGAGTAATATTAAAATTCCTTTCCAGAGTGAAGAGTAAAATAACATAAGGAACATGATGCAAAGGACAGAGAATTCATAGAACAGAAACTAGAGCAATTGTAAATAGAAGCAATAATAAATAACATGAGTAATAAGGGGGATATAGAATTCTAATTCTTCAGCTCAAAAGAGCCTACCATATTTTAAAATAAATTAATAGTCAATAAAGCCAAGCCATTTAAGATATACGTGGACACATTCTGTGAAAAATTTTGTTTTTAAATCACAATATGGGAGAGTGGAGAGATATATAATATTGTTGGGGAAACAAAGAATATGCAACATCTTAGCAAAATGCATAATGACGAACAGTACCAAAATTACAGTACAACCTGCCAAACAAAAGGAAGCAGAAGTTAGAATTGGACATAAAGTTTGATACTGATCTCAACTACGTGCAATAATTTGCTAATTAAATAGCTTTATTTCATACTGTAGTCATAAATCATATCACATGCAATAGTAATTTGTTAACCATAATTTCTATAATCACAATTTGTTAATTTAAATTTTAAATAAGAAACTATAAAGGCTTTAAAAGAGTATGCTAAATTGTAGATGGTCAATTTCTCTGAGTGGTTATTTGAAATTTTCCTTTTTGTAATTCTTTGTCCAAAACTCCCACAATGTACACATATTTATTTGAAAACAAAAATATATCTAATTTTCAATATTAAATACTAATCATAACAAGTAGCAGCTTAAGTGATGTCATTGCTCAACAGGTTAAACTAATATGGGTAGAGGAGAGAGACAACACATGCAAACAGACCCAGGCCTGGGACTGATACTTTGAGAAAGACCTTTCTAATTATGCGGCCTATACTAGCTACGGCATTAATTGCCCAAATGATAAAAATTTAGGACAGTGGTTTTCTCTTAGAGAACTAGCTGAACAAAGGATTTTTTCCTCTTCTTCCAGCACATTTGGGAATTAGTAATTCTTATGCACAGGTTGTTTTTCGTTTGATAATCAATAGAATATCAAATTATGTGTTGTATCTTAGCCCCAGATCCCTTAAAGGATTTTCTTGAGATTTTTAATGTATGATTATTAAAATTTTTAATTTTGTTATGTTTTGAGGTAATAGTACCATGTCAATTAATTAATGTGAAATTAATAATTTGGAGCCTCAAGTATACATTACTGCTTCCATAAACTACATTTCCTATGTATTAATATCCAATGTACACTGAGCATTTAAACTATAGCTAAACTGGGGATATTCTTCATTTGTGTTACTGCAGCGGGGGCAGTAACACAACCCCCAAGGCCTGGGACTTTTCTTACTTCCCTGAAGGTGCCTCAGGGCTATGTGAAAGACTGAAGTGTCCCTGATGAGACTTAGTGTGGATGAATACATCTGCCTCAACAAACCATTTATTATCTTTGTTTAGTAACATGTTCCTTCTAAATCTCCTTCCTATGTTCCCTTCTACTTTGCATTTCTAACTTGAAGAAAATCAGAGGTATCTGAAGAAAACTATAATGATGATGGTTATTAAGGAGAAACAAGAGCTTTGGCATCCATGTCCAAGGAAATAAAAGGGCCAAGTACAATGTAGTCAGGTGGTCTATTGGGCTAATGAAGATTATCAAATGACAGAGTTACAAATTTTTAATATTAATCACATGGAGGCCTAATATTAAATAGGAAAAGAATGAACTGTAAAAAATAGGCAGCCACTAGTAACTATGTGTCTCACCCAGTGATCTGGCATTCTGTAAGGCTGAGGTTTTTACAGTGGCTTCTTGCCTATCACCAGGTATTTTTTCTCTCCCACATTCTGCATTTATTTGGATCCTTTGCTATGATTTAATCTACCTCCACCTGGTATCTGAAAATCTATTTAGTAAAAGATTCTTGCTTCATAGGTGCTGGATACAAAAAAGGGTACATGAAAAAAGTATGATGCACTGGCTGGTGATTGACAGTAAATTGTTACCAGTTCATAGTGAGATAACGAAACAAATTGAGAGCGTTTAGAAACTTATATAGCAATTTGACATTGTCAGGATGACATGTGCTCAGTGACTAGTGGTGGAAAAGGTTGTAAATTGTTTCAGGTATTGGTGAGGTAAGTTGCAGAATAAATTATGTTTCAGTCAAATTACAATGTAAATATTTTAATTTTAATAGTTTATTATTTTAATATTTTATTTTGATGACAAATAAACTATAAAATTTGAAATCAATGTACTTCTTCAATTTAAACATGTCAATTTAATTGTAAATTCAGGATAAATAGTTGAAACCAGCTACATATAACATTTTAAAGATTAATTTTGGAACTATAGCATTTCTTCATTTTGGGTACAAATTAAGTATTTTGAACTTAATGAAATTGTTCATCCTTTCCCATCAGCATTTTTGTGTGAGAATAGCTCCCTTTTATGAGTTTTACATTAAATGTTGCTTAATAAAATTGCTTGCCTTTAACATTGTTATCAATGAAATAAAAATTATATATTAACAGATAAGAACTAAGCTTATTTGTCACATAAAAATTTAAATATTCTTAGCCAAGAGTGTTGGCACATGCCTGTAATCCCAGCAATTTGAACGGTTAGCCTTAGCAACTTAGCAAGACACTGTCTGAAAATTTAAAAGGCGTTTGGATGTTGCTCAGTGGTAAAACATACCTGGGTTCAATCCCCAGTACCAAAAAGTAAAATATTCTTATACATGGTGTTATCTTGAACTGTTTGTATAGATATTTATTATGGGTAATTAGTATTTTGCTCCAAACTTTTTATTATGATTATTAAAAGGAAAATTGTAAGAATCACTGTTATTTTCCTTATTAATCAAACATATCCATGTTTTCACCAAGGTTTATAGCTTCTTTTAAAAAAAATCTTATCCTACATATTCTGATTATATTTTATGAAATATAATTTTGAATGTAATGAAAATCAGGGCTTACATTTTTATTTCTTTTTTTTAAACTTATTTCGTGTTTTATAACATGTTAGTCTATAACTATTTAGAAATAAATAAAAACTAGGTTGTCATGTCAGATACCTTGACAAGCAGTGCCCTGTGGTCTAAAATATAATAGGATATTAGAAAAAACTGGAGAAGTCTAAAACTAATGATATTTTTTTGAGGATGTTATAGACTCTGGTTGTAAGAGACAAACATAAGACTACATAAAGGTCAGTATTGAAATGCCCCTGGCCTCTCTTTAAAATGGTGATGACACATGTACATTGTACTGAGCTCTTTTCTTTTTCATTTTCCGTCTGCCTAGTAGCTGCTACTTCCCCTCCCCACAACACACCTAAGCAGATTCTATGTTTTCCATGTCTGGCTTTGTAAACATGTGCCCTGTATAGTTACACAGAACCCCATCTTAGAAGGACCCTGTTTCTGCTTGTTTTAATTTTAAAATTCTTAAGTTTTTGATCAAGGGAACCCACATTTTCAAACTGAACTAGACTCGACAAAATTAGGTAACAGTCCTGCATAGCAGCTATGTGAGTATGATACATCCATACTCCCTGGCCACCTTGATTACGTCAAGGCTGGGTGCGAGATTGAAGTCAATAATAAGGCTCTCTTGAGAATCTGAAACTTGGTAATGAGAGACTCAGGGACATACTTAGATCCTGTCTCAATAATGACTAAGATACAAACTTCTACCAAGCCAGTCTTATTCTTTTTGATGCTTGGTGATTCAAAAACTCCTGGGACCATGAGAAAGGCACTATTATACTATATTTCTGGGTTTTTTTTTCTGGAATAAGTTTGTTCTTGCAACTAAAAAATATAACTGAAATGCATACTTATTTTATAGGTTGAGGAAAGAATAAAATAAAATTAAAAATGATATTGCAATTATACTTTCAGTCTTAAATCATTAATCCCCAGTTTCAATATTTCAATGAAATGGGACATAGTTGCATGAAAATAGGTAGGAAATCATAATCTAGAGTTTCCATTATTTTATTAATATTATAATTATTATAACAATTATATGCTTATATAATTATATTACATATAATAACTATATTTAAATTTTTATGTACATTCCACATCTGGGATGATGGGACGAAAGGCTAAAGGAAACTTTCCTCTCCTTTGCCCTTGAATAAAATGGGAAACAATGGACTTAGGGGAGTCAACAACTAAGAAGACTTTAAGGCCACACCCTGAATGTGGGAAAAGCCATCTGGTTGTTAGACGTCTCTCTCGTGAAAATAGATAACCAGCCAAGTATGCCCTGGTACAGCGTATTTCATAAAAAATTTTGAATGGAAAACTGAATTTAAACATCTTACAATATTCGACACTGCATTGTGATTATCCTTTGTCTTCAGCTGCCTCTTACTACTTACTCTCTCAAGCCACAGAAAAATGGGTAGGAAAAATTATGTACCAGGTTCTCCAGTCTGAAAATACATTAGCAGGGAAAAATTTCTGCCTTGGATGTAGCAGAAAGGAAGTTGGTAGGTTATCCTTCACTATTGGTGAAAATGAAAGGTGCTACAAAAGCTGCCTAGACAGGGCAAAGGTTGAAAGTAGTAGCATAGCAATCATGCAAACAAGAAAGAAAAATTCAAACTGCATAAAGTAATAAACTGACCACGTGAATGACTGAATAACCAGAAACCCAAACCTTGGAAACAATAACTCAATAGAGCAAAGCTTTCCAAAGTTACTTCTGGCTATGGGAAAGTATTAAACATGATTTAAATGATCCATGAGTTCAAATCTGAGATATTAAAACAATACGGTGAGATGGGTAAAAAATACTAATGGAAGATAGGGACAGGATCATCAAGGGAAAGTATTTATGACTGAAGGTCACAGTAGTGATATTATTTATGTTGTTAAAATACTAGTTATGGTGATATAAATCTACCTCTTTTTTCTATCTACATAGATTTTATGGCAACATCACTCGTCTTTTCTGTCACGGAAGAGCAGCCAAATAACTTGTGTTAAAGTACCTCTATGAATTTAAACCAAAAGTGAGTGTGATTTTCAATCTGGTGGCTTGGGCATGGCATTATCTTAAGTGAAAAAAAACTTCAATAATATTGTAATCAATTTACAATAATAATCTAGAATAATCTTACTTTTCTAATACAGCAAAAACTCCCTTTGTATGTAAATGTTAGAATGATCATGTATATAAGAAGAGAGGAAAAAGAAACTACAGCTTTCCATGCATTATACAGGATTCAAGTAATGACTTGAATCACATTAGGATCATTTTAACCATAATCCTAATCATTTTTGTTTTCTGTTAAGAAAAAAAAACTGTTTGTTATATATTACATTTCAAACTTCAAATTCATAAAGAAAATGTAACCCAAGGGCATCTTGGTGGTGAAAATGTTGCAAACTTCTGGCTTTATCTTTCGTTTACATGAATGGAATTTGATTGTCAATCTACAGTTAAAAATATTTTTTGGAATAAATACTAACTAATGAATTGGATTAGAATCTTGCATGGTTCTATAATTTGTTCAGCCTACAGCTCAAATAATTTAGGATAATCATAAGAAAAACAATGCAAAATTACTAATGCATTATTATATTCAGCATCTTGGAAAGGATGTGGAAATGAGAAACCCTAAAACTTGTCCTGCATTGACTACATAGTATATCAGCTCCTGCTGAGATTCAGTTTATCCCTTTATTACTGGAGAGTCATATTGACCTTTTTCTCTCTCAGTCATTGTTACTGTCACATGGAAAGCAGTTTTCCTTTAAAACAGAGTAATGTTACTATATATATTTTGTGAGATTCTGAGGATATCCAAACAGGAAAGTAACAGTTAAATCTCATCAGTATCTAGAATGCATTTGTTTTAACTCATGATTGACTAGTGAATTGCAAGCTGTGGTATAATTATTATGCAATATTACAATAGAGTAGATTATTTGCTTTAGCTGTATTTTGTTTCTAAGGAATTTCCTTTGATAAGGTACAGCTTAAAAATTCTCAGTTTCGGGCTGGGAATGTGATTTAGTGGTTGAATGCCTCTGAGTTCATTCTCCAGTACCCTCCCCCCAAAATTCTCAATTTCTTTATTTTCTTAAAACTATTCACTTAATAGATGTTATTTTAGTACAAAACTATTCAAATGAAAAATTTGAGATGGTCTTTTGACACAAATGGAGAAAGTTAAACATCCATATATTGTAGCTATTGTTATCATATGTGAAAGATAAATGCTAAACACTATATTCCATATCGCCTCTATATGGCCATATAGTATGATAGAATGTGATTGTCGCACATGTGCAACTTCTGTTGTTTGAGTGTTATAAGAAACTGGCTTAATTGTATTTGATTGAATTTTTAAAAATGAAAATTTTATTTTGCCACAGGACAAAGTTATCTTTCCAGGATCCTGCAGGTACTCCTTTAATTGTTTTTCTTTTATTTTTTTGATGGTCGTTCCTGGCAATAGCATACTTGGTCTCTATTATCCTAACAGTCAATCATAAATTAAAGGGAAAGCAAAGTTTAAAAACTTCTCTCAATTCAGTAAGACAAATTCTGTATTACTTATACATTTAATGTTTCTAAGTGGAACAAATTGTTGCAGATATATTTCAACTAGAAAACTGAAAGTACATTTTTACTACATGTTAATGAGTTATAAAAATGACCTGTTCTAGAAAACTCATTTCCTTTTGCAGCTTATATCCTTTTAAATATATATATTTCTAGGTTAAATTTTACCTTTGAATGAGGTGAAATTAAAATTAAATAACACTTTTGGTTTTTCTTTTTAAAGTCATTTAATTTCATTCTAACACAAAATGAACTGGTTATTCTAATTGTAATAGAAAGGGCCTGGTGACATGGAGGATTTGGTTCTTTATGGAAAGATGTCAATAATCAGCTGATGGCATCTTGAGTGAGCTACCTTTCACAGGGCCAAAAGGGATTACACACAGTTCTCTGAAGATTTTGGTGGGGTCTCAGTCCTGAAGTACACATTCTATGGGACACAGCTACGTGATCGGAGCACAACTGGGAAATGCAGGCTAGGTCTATCCAAAGATGAACAAAATAGATGTATTAGGGTTCTCTAGAGGAACAGAATCAACAGGAAGTATGATCATTAAAAGGGGATTTTTAGGTTGACTTACACAATCAGAAGCTGTATAATCCACAATGGCTGTCTGCAAACTGAAGACCTGGTGAAACCAGCTGTGTAGTCCAAGAAGCTGAAGCCTCAGAACAAGAGGAATCAATGGTGCTACCCTAGTCTGAGACCAAAGGCTTCTGGAAATTCTCCGGGGAATCATTGGCAGTCTTCTTTGGAAGAGTGCAGAAGCGAGAGTCTGATATCCTCAGGTGATCGCAGCAGCAAACAAGAACCCATTCAATAAATATCAAGCTTGCATCTGCTGCAGCTTCTTTTTTCTTTCAACTTTTATTCTATCCAAGCCACCATCCAATGGATAGTGCTGCCCATGCTTAGGGAGTCTCCAGTTTGCTATCCCATATGCCAGTCATTCCTAGACATACTCTCATTGACATACCCAGAGCCTGTTAATCATCGGCATCTCTTAATCTAATCAAGTCGTCAATTCAAATTATAGTAGAAAGCCACTATTATTCAAAGCAGCCAGTGTTACAGATGAGAAAATCATACTTTCATAAATATAAGAGTAAGCCAAGACAGAAAGATGAGTGAGAATCCAGAGCAGCGTGGTCAATTTGATATATAATGCAAGCTTCAAGTGTGAGCCATAAAACATGATTTTCAATTTCCTAGTATTTAATTTAAAATATAAAAAGGTGAAATTGATTTTAATAAACATTTTATTTCATCCTAGGTATCTCAAATATTAATGTCAACATGTAATCAATCAGAAATTGAGATATTTCTTTCTTTCTAATTCTTCAAAACCCAATGATAATTCCTCACAGTACATCTTATTTCACAGTAGCCATAACCAAGTGCCACACGTGGTTCCTGGCTATTGTCCTGGATGGCGTAGGCCTAGAATCATAGAAATGACAATGGGTTAAGGTGAGAGACTCTGGATTATTGCCTCAATAGCAAATGATGTCAGGTATTCTTTATCTTCAGTGCACAAAATGGTTAATTCTAAGTATTCTAAATCCTCACTTCTGTCTTACTTTCAAAAGCCTGAAATTTATTGGTTATGTCAGTGAGAAAGATATTGCATTGTATCCCCAATTTATAGGCCTCAGATATCCTATGAATCAGCATTGTGAATGGTCTCAATATTACTCAAAATAGCGTGGAACCTTATTGTTCATTAAAATGAGAGAAAAAGAGGTCATAGAAATTCAGAGTACCCATATAGCTAACATCAATCATATTTTGATTTCCACTGCTTGTATTAAATAAAGAATTATGCATTCTGATACAACCTAGATTTTCTGTATTTCTATCAATTAGGTTTTGGATTATATGAGGCAATTAAATTAAATATATTTGGTTCTGAAGTAATTAAAAGCAAAAATAAAAAGCTTGGAAATCCTAAAATATCCACAGTACTTATAATTAGAGTTTAGTACTTTAAATATAAAAGGAAGAACTACCATCCATGGAAAAGTGGAATTAACAGAGCATTTTCTGGAATCATCCAAAGGATGAAAAGACTCCTAAAGTGCAAGAAGTAAAATCAAGAATCAAAGAATGGGATAGAATCAAACTAAAAAGCTTCTTTACAGCAAAGGAAACAATTAAGAATGTGAAGAGAGCCTACAGAATGGGAGGAAAAAAAATCTTTACCATCTGCACTTCAGAGAAAGCATTAATCTCCAGGATATATAAAAAACTCAAAAAAGTTAATACTAAAAAAACAAATAACTCAATCAATAAATGGGCAAAGGAACTGAACAGGCACTTCACAGAAGAAGAAATATGATTGGTCAACAAATATATGAAAAAATGCTCAACATCTCTAGCAATTAGAGATATGCAAATTAAGCCGACACTAACATTCTATCTCACTCTAGTCAGAATGGCAATTATCAAGAATACAAGTAACAATAAATATTGGCAAGGATGTGGGGAAAAAGGTACACTCATACAATGCTGGTGGGACTGCAAATTGGTACAACCACTCAGGAATGCAATATGGAGATTCCTCAGAAAACTTGGAATGGAATCACCATTTAACCCAGTTATACTACTCCTCAGCATATATCCAAAAGACTTAAAATCAGCATACTACAGTGATGCAGCCACATCAATGTTTATAGCAGCTCAATTCACAATAGCCAAACTATGGAACTAGCTGAGATACTCTTCAACACATGAATGAGTAAAGAAAATGTGGTATATATAAACAATGGAATACTACTCAGCCATAAAGAGAAATGAAATTATGGCATTTGCCAGTAAATGGATGGAACTGGAGCCTATCATGCTAAGTGAAATAGGCCAGTACCCCCAAATGCTAACTCAGATAAAGGAGTGGGGATAGAAAAGAACAAAAGCACTTTGGATTAGAAAAAAGAGAATGAAGGGAAGGGAGGGGTAATAGGAATAGGAAAGATAGTAGAATGAACCAGACATTACTTTCCTATGTGCTTATTTGAATATATGACCAAAGTAATTCCACATTATATACAAGCAGAAGAATGGAAAGTTAAACTCCATAGATGAATAATATGTCAAAATGCATTCTGTTGTCATGTATAATAATAACAAATAAGAAATAAGAAAATAACAAATAAAAGATAACAAATAAGAAAAAAGAAAATCAATGAGTCCATGATTCTTTGGTTTTTAAATAAAATAAACTTATTTTTAAAAAAATGTGTATTTCTGTCATGCTCTTATTAAAAGGTATATGCTTTTAATGCTATATAATTAGAAATGCATCATTCATCAAAATTAACTATAACCCCAAAATTCCAGAATCAATTTTAAACAAGATAAAAACAAGCAAAAGAATATTAGTGTCATGAATGTTTAATAAGAACTTTATGCTTCTTTCATGGCATTGTCTAGTTTGGAAGACCTTAATTTGGAAATAATAATGAAGTTATTCAAAGTGTGTTTTAATAGAAAAAAGGTATAAATTTTGAGTCAAATAATTTTATGTACTAAATATACTATGTTATAATTTAAAATTTCTACTCTGAAGGATAATGCTAGAGGAAGGGCATTTCCCATAGCTTATTAAATATTCTCAACTACTCTGAATCCTTTCTGCATTCAGTAGAAAAGTCTGGCTCACAAATTAAATGTGAGAGCACCTAACCTCATTGAATCAGCTTTCCTATTTGTACAGCCTTCTTAATTTCACTATGCTGTAGTTCAAATTATCAATTTGTTACTTTATGGTTAGTGTTTCCTCTTTCCCCTATTTAACAAGTTTTCACCAATCTGAAATCATGAAGATGTTATTCAAGTTTAATTGCTTTGTTTTCCATATTGAGATTTATAATCTAAATAGAAGAGATTGTTCTGTGTAGGACTCAGTTTTATTTTTTCCATATATGTATTCAATTAACCCAGTAGTGATATTGCAGTCTGTTCTTTGCTTATTGTTCTATATTTCTATTAATCATGTTTTTCAATTTGCAACAATGGAATACCTGATGTTGGACGATTTACAAAGGCAAGGGGCTTATTTTAGCTCACAGTTTTGAAGGTCCAAAAGCAAAGTGCACCATGTATTAGTCTCCTGTGATCAGAGATTAGATTCTATATTTCAATACACTGAAATTCACTGAGTCTTATTTTGTGTTCACTATATAGTGAATATAAATTTTCAATGTGCCTTGAAGATGAGGTACACTTATTTTTTATTATTACTATTCTGCCATTTCTGTGTATATAGTGACCTCTCCCAACACACACTCAACTAGCCCAAATTGTTAAAAATATAGCTCAATCTTCTGTACACTTATTACATTTCGTCTTCTAGTTTATCAGTATCTAAGAGAGGTGTGAGAACGTTATCTATAGTTCATTTCTTGTATTTGTCAACTTTTGTTTTATATTGTGGATATAACTTTGAGGAAATGCAAGTGAAGAATTATTATTCATTTGTGGATTGATCCTTTTATCATCATGAAATGTGCTTTAATCTCTGAGTTTTCTTATAACAGCATAGAATTGTTCTATTTTGTTTTCAAGTAGAAATATTTTGTTATCAAGTAATCTTTTTCTGTTGATGGGAACATTTAGTGCACTTAAATAATGATTTTGTTTTAATTCATCGTTTTACTGTTCTATATGCCTAATAAATAGCCTACTTATTCTAAATTCTCTTTTCTTTTTTCATTTATTTTCATCCACATATCCCCTCAGAAGTTATATATTTTTATTATTCAATGGATTTCCTCAATATTAAAATATTCTTGAATTATCAAAATCAAATAGTCACCATTAAAATTCTTTGTAAAAGAATAATTTGTACTAAGAATAATTTCATTTATCCCTTCCCAACATAAAGGCCATTATGAATTTAATTGTATATCTCTTTTAAATTCACACAAGATGATATTGTTCCATACCTAACATTTATGGCTATTTATTTCCCCTTGTGTCATTATTTTGCATTTTCAAGTTATTTTTTTAAATAACTTAGTATTTTCTTCTGATTTCCATTATTTACATGTGACAATTTGCTTGTTAGAATAGTTGCTGCTCCTTTAAATATTATTTGTATTTATTTTTCTGGATACTTTTGACATTTCTTTGGTATTTCAAAATTTAATATGTTCATTAGTATAATTTCTTTTTATATATTTTTCTTGGGTTTTTTACAGGGATGGTTTAAAACTCTCTTGATGGCTGTAATATGTTTTGTAAGGTACTATAATTAAAGCATAAAATTCTGCTTCATCCCTTCCCTCTATCTCCTTGGACTCCAGTGAGACATAATTTATTATTTATTACTACATCACCTATGTTTCTAACTCCCTTTTTTGGTGTTTTATATTTTTGTCTCTGTATTTCATTCTAGTTATTCATCAGACCTGTCTTCTCTTTAATTCATATCTCTCAGCTTTGTCTAATTACAGTTGAACTCATCCATTCAATTCTACTGAAAACTTTTAATCTTTTTTTTTTTAGGAACTACTAGCATTTATTTACTTTGCCTCATATCAATTTTTCTTGACACCAACTTCCACTGAGAAAATATTTTCCCATTTTGTATATAGGAAAACAGACTTTGTGAGTGGTAGTGGATTGATCCATGTGTACCGGCAATAAATGAAAGACATGGGATTGGCTCAGGCCAAGCCAACTCCAAAGTCACTGCACCCATGTCAGTGCCCATCAGCCAGAGACCACCAGGAGCCTGTCTGTGCTTAAACAAATTAAGCCTGTTCCTTCTTGCAAGGGTATACAATCCATAGGAAACTATGAAGTATTTGAGCCCAAGTTATAGGACTTGGGCTTTTGTTGGGTGATTTCCCAAGAAGGGTGTAAGAAAAGGCCTTCCTCTAGACTGCTGTTAAAATTTTGTTGGAATTGTCTGTTGAGCATAGTCTGTAGTTACTCCAGGGTGTGTGTGTGTGTGTGTGTGTGTTTTATTTTTCCTTATAGGATGAATTGCTGAGCAATATGAAACATTAAATGATCAAAAGCTTTTAAGATTCTGGACAGAACATGTTGGTCGATTATAATCTAATCAATTATCAGATCAGAAACAAATGACTATTGCTCCTTTAAATAGGTTTGAGATTAAGCACCTAGTTTATGAGAACTGGGTCATGGTAAACTGCACCAAAATCCAATTGGTTCTGCTTTAGATATTGAGATCTATTTTTTTTGTTCTGTTTCTAATGTAGACTTTTATTTACCCCATATGATAGGTGTAACCAGAAGTATTTGCTACAACACTGACTTCCCATTGGCAAGCTAAAGAGAAATTAAGAGTTATACAATTGCTCATAACAATTTTAGTAAAAGTATTTAGGCTAGCAATTTGGCATTCAGAGAAGTGGTGTCCTTTATTAATTTGTTAAGCATAAACATAAATTTCTAAGCATCTTCTCTAGTTTTAATCTCTTTAAGAAAATTGTAGTTTGAAGAATATTAATGAAAAGGCAATAATTTTCTCTTCTGGAAGTTCTTTTAAGATGCATGTATTTATCATATTTTGGAAGCTTCTGGATATTATATTTTAGGAAATATGACTTATTAATGAGATGGTAGTTTTGATATTGGAAAATCTCTTAAGGATTACTCCAAATATCCAGGATAAATGAGAGTACAAAACACAGGAAAAGGCCTGATGTCCATATAAGATGTAGTATGTATTGTTGAGCATGTATTGTATTGGAAATATAAGCATGACTTGTTGCAATAGAAGTTATTTTGTGTGTCCTGAGTTGAACAAATGCCTTGAGTGGAATTAAATAGTTTATGTAAAGTAGGCTGGAGTATCTTTGAAGAAAACAGCCTATTGTGATTTAGTCCTAATGTAAATGCTTATTATTTGTTGACTGGGCTTTGTTGATAGGTTATAATGACACGGGCAGAAGCATTTGGTTAATATGAAATCAAGATCTAATTTTGCAAGATTGAAGGTGAAACTGTCTGAAGCATCCTGTTAAAAAGAATTTCTTTTGAAGCGTTTCGGGGAAGAGCTATTAAATATTATCAGGAAGGCTAAGAAGGGAGTGACAAATCCAGGAATCCATTAAATTCAGAGCAATATCTATAGTCTGGGAAAAATGTGTAAGAGTTGTGTTTTTTCATAAGTGGTAGAAGGTAACCACAGAGGTCAGACAGGATAAGATTAATAGCACAGGAAAGAGAGGACAGGAAATGGTGTTGATGAATCAGAAGTCAGAGGCTTCTAAATAATTTCTAAAAATCCTGAGTTTGAGATTTCCAAGTAGAATAGATGCCCAGAAGGGAAAAGAAAGTGCTATGGAATGAATGGAGTCCTACCTCAAATACTATGTTTGGAGCTTTAGGAGGTTATTAAGTTAAATGAAGTCTTAAGGGTAAGGACTTAACCTTATAAAACTGGTGGACTTATCAGAATAGTAAAAACAATAAAGATTTCTTTTAATGTGTGCACAAGGAAAGGTTATGTGGGGACACAGAGAAAAAGTGGCCATCTGCAAACCAGGGAGAGTACTCTTACCAGAACTCATTCATGCTAGCACCCTGATCTCTGGCTTCTTAGTTTTCAGACTGAGAGAAAATTCATTTCTGTTGTTAACAGAACCCAATCAATAGTATTTTTTTATGGCAATCCAAACAGATAAATACATGAAATAACAAGTATCTTTGGAGATAGGAAATGTGAATCTGAAAATCAATACTTCCAACTTTAGTGTCAGTAATTAATAGCATGCAATAGAATACTGTTTATCAAGTTCTAAGGGAAGTTTTTCTGATGTTTGCCAGAAAAATAACTTGTCTGATCATGGATCATGTAGAGGTGGGTGTTTGAAAATGTAGTTCATATCTGTTGAACTAAAGATGAGATATAAGAGTCCTTGTAGTTATTAAGCATATCTGTCATATCTATTTCTAATTAAGTAGAATCTAGGATTGGTGATGAGATTTCTAAATGTCTGTGGTAATCTGTTATTAGTTCATAAAGAGATGGCAGAGAGGTCCCTGTGAGTTTGATCTTACAGACATTAAAGCTAATGATAATACTTTAGTCATGGGAATTTGAGAGTTTCTGAAAGCTTTGATAATTTTAGTTTTATAATTCCATAGTTATAATTTTCTTCAGGACTGTTGCTAGTGACAGTGAAGGAAGGCAAAACTTTCTTTTCAATATTTCTTGATGTAAGTACAAGTAAAATAAGTACTTATATCAGTGGAAAAGTAAGCAGAAATTCCTGAGATTGAAAAGCCAAACAACTGTTTTTAGCCATAATTTACAGCTAAATAACATGCCATTGCAGGGATATATCCCCCATTGTGTATTCAGCAGTTGATGAGTTGTTTTGATTTGAGGGATGCCATCAATAATGCTGCTATGAACACTATATCCAAGTTGCTTTTGAAAACATGTTTTTATATATGATCATATAACTTTGTGTGGGATAGTTAGATCAGATAGTTAAATATGTTTTTCTAAATTCTTTTTAGATAAACATGGCAGTAGAGTAGTTTTTGACATATACATACATGGAATATAATTTATTCTAATTAGGATCCCATTATTGTGATTGAATATGATGTAGAGTTCCATTGGTTTTGTATTCATATATGAACTTGAATCTGTTTTTAACGTTTTCATGAGCTATCAATCTATTTTCTGAAGTGGCTATACCATTTTACAATCTCATCAATAACATAAAAATTCTAATTTTCCCATGTCCTTTTCAACATTTCTGTCTGCTTTTTGATTTATTCATTATAGTAAATGTAAAATGATGTGTTATCTCACTGTTAGCTTTGTTGTATTTCCCTAGTGTCAAATGATAATAAACATCTTTGTACATACCTATTGGTAATTAATAGCTGTTCTTTGGAAAAATTCTTTTTTCTATTTTTAATTGGGCTATTTGTCTTTTTGATTTTCGTTTATTTTGTTTTGATAGTTCTTTATTCAGGCACAAATAATACATGATTTGGGAGTATCTTATCCCATTATTTTAGATTGCCTTTACTTTGTTGATTATGTACTTTGAAGCTCAAAAGTATTTTTAAAACTTGATAATATCCAAAGTAGTCAAATTTTTTTCTGTGGTGACTTGCAGTTTTAGTGTCATATCAAAAAAATCCTACTGAATGAATGATGAGATTTACTCCTTTGTTTCTTCCTGAGAGTCAACAGTTTTTTTTTTTAAATATATTTTTTTAGTTGTAGATGGACACATTGTCTTTATTTTATTGCTTTGTACATGGTGCTGAGGATCGAACCCAGGGCCTCACGCATGCGAGGCAAGCGCTCTACCGCTGAGCTACAATCCCAGCCCGAGAGTCAACACTTTCAACTCTTACATTTAGGTCTCTGAACCATGAGGAGTTCTTTTTTTGTGGTATGAAGAATTAGTCTAACTTTACTCTTTTGTATGAGGATATTCAGTTGTGTTAGCACCATTTATTACAAAGCCCAATCTTTTCCCTAATCTTGGCACCTTTTTGGAAAATTTATTGGCCATGAGTATAATGATTAATTTTTATATTCTCAGTTCTGCTACATTGTGGGGTTTTTTTGTTTGTTTGTTTGTTTATCTATTCCTGAACTAGTAAGACAGTGTTTGTTTTGGTTACTGTAGCTTTGCAGTAAATATTGAAACTGGAAAGTATGAGTTATCCAACTTTGTTTTTCAAGATTGTTTTGGCAATTCTTGGTTATCAATTTCTGCAAAAATATAGCAGGGGTTTTAATATGAATTACTTTGAATCTGTAGACCAATTCATACACTATTACCACGAAGTCTTTCACCATTGAAAAGAGATGCCTTTCCTATTTAGCTCTCTAATTTCTTCAAGAATATTTCATAATTTTCAGTATGAAGTCCTGTATATCTTTTGTTAAAAGTATTTCTACTTCTGCCAGGCATGATGGTATACACCTGTAATCCCTGAAACTCAGGAGGCTGAGGCAGGAGGATGCAAGTTCAAGGTCAACCTTGGCAACTTAGGGAGACCCTATCTGAAAATCAAATTTCAAAAGGGCTGGGATATAGCTCAGTGTTAAAACACCACTGGGTTGAATCCCCAGTACCAGTATAAAATATACATTCTTATTTTTAAAATTTTTTAATTTCATTATGAGATTTCATTGCTGGAATATAGAAATATAATTTTTGTATATTGATCTTGTATCTTGCCACCTTGATGAGTTAATTTATTACTTCCGATACTTTATGGATTTCTTAGGATTTTCCATATACAGTATCATGTCTTCTGTGAATACAGATAGTTTTAATAGAGTAATTTGGATCACTTTTCTTCATTAGCCTGTTTAAACAGTTACTTAATTTTGTTAATCTTTTCAAAGAACCAACTTTTATTTATTTTTTTAATTCTATATTTCACTTATTTTTATTTTTATCACTGTCATTTCTTTTTCTTCGCTTGCAGTAGGCTTGGTTTGCTCTTTTTTTGAATTTTACTATGGTAAAATTTAGGTTATTGATATTTAAATATAGGATTATTTTAGTCAGAATTGTTGCTGCTGTGACTAAAAGACCTCACCACAACAATTGTAGAGGAGGAAGAGTTTGTCTGGGGACTCACATTTTCAGAGGTCTCAGTCCATAGACAGCCAGCTGCATTCCTTGGGGCCCGAGGTGAAACAGAACATCATGGCAGAAGAGTGTGGCCAAGAGAAGTGGATCACATAATGATCAGAGGCAAGGAGAGATGCTCCACTGGACAGATACAAAATATATAACCCAAAGCCATGCCCCCAATGACCCACCCCCTCCAGCCACACCCTACCTGCTTCAGTGTCCACACACTTAATCCCTTCAGGGGATTAATTCACTGTTTCGGTTAAGGGTCTTGTCACCCAATCATTTCTCCTCTAAACCTTCTCACACACAAGTTTTTGGGGGACACCTCATATCCAAACCATAACAAAGATTTGTACCTATCAGTTTTCCTCTAAACTCCACTGTAGCTGAATTCCATTCATTTTTATATGTCTAATCTTCATTTTCATTCATTTCCTAGTATTTTCTAATTTCCCTTTTGATTTCTTCAACTGTATTATTTATGGATATGTTGTTCAATTTTCATGCATTTGTGAATTTTCCCCAATTTTCTCTGATATTAATTTCTAATTTCAGAGAACGTACTTTAAATAAATGCCACTTCCCTAAGTCTACCATAACAAAATGTAACAGAATGAGTGGCTTCAACAGCACAAATTTTATTTCCCATAGTTTTAGAGATTACAACTCCAAGATATAGATGGTGGATGGGTTGGTTTCTTCTAAGGCTCTCTCTGGCTTGCAGATGGTCACCCTCTTGTGTGCCTCTAGTGTCGCTCTGTTCTGATTACCCCTTCTTATAAGGAAACCTGTCAGATTCCATCAGGACCCTTTGAAACTACCTTAATTTAACTTAAGTACCTATTTAAAGGTCCTATCTTCAAATACACTTTCTGAGATGCTGGGGGTTAATGCTTCAACCTAGGAGTTTAAGGGGACAAAATTCAGTCTATAACATTTGACACTTAAATCTTTTATATAACTTCAATTTTTAATGTATTCAGGCTTTTTTAAAAAAAGTGGTATGACATGTTTTATCTTTATTCTCTTCTTATATGGAGTGTTCTGTAGATGCTTATTCTAATATTGTTCAAGTCTTCTATATCTTTGTTGCTCTTTTGCCTAGCTCTTCTATTCAGTGTTGAAAATGATATGTTGAAATTTTCAATTATTCTTGAAATATCTATGTCCCCTTTCAACGCTATTAGTTTTTACTTTATGTCTTTCAGGACTCTTGTATAGTGCTTTTACATTTATTATTGTTGTTTTACTGACGGTTTGATTTTTATCGTTACAAAATATCCTTCTTTGTGTCTAGTGATAATTTTTGTCTCAAAATCTATTTTCCCTGATATTACTATACACAATCCAGTCCTCCTTTTCTTACTTTGCATGGTATTTATTTTTCCATCCTTGGACTTTCAACCTATTTGTGGTTTTCAATTGAAAGAATGACTCTTTCAGACAATATATAATCTTTTTATTTTGTTATCCACTTAATCTCTGATTTTAACTATTTAGTCAATTTATATTTAATGTAGTTACTAATAAGATAGGATTTTTCTGCTGTTTTAATTTTTTTCCATGTGTCTTTGGTTGTTTTTGTGCTTATATTCTCCAGTAATGTCTTTTAGTATTAAGTGATACTTTGTCATTTATCATTTTAAATCTCTTGTTTGTTTCTCTTATTTCGAGTTATTCTCTTAGTCTCAAAGATTATAATTAACATCATAATTAAGAACAATCTAGTTCAGATTAATACAAATTAAAGTTATAAAAACATTCTTCTCTAATATTGTTTCATTCCCTCTCCTTTCTTTTCATTATTTCCATAGAAATTCTATTTTCTTTTTGTATAAGCTACCAACATAAAAATTATATCTTTCTTCATTGTTGGCTACTACAGTTTTGTAACCATTACTTATACCGTTGTCTTTTAAATTAGAGAAAAAATTTACTAGGTATTGGACTCCAATTCCTTTCACCTATATCAACAGGATTTTGAAAAGCACTTGGCTTCGTCTGTCAGTTACCTACTTTGACATCCTCAGGACTCACCAAAAGGACTTCACCCACTTTTAGATTCTCGCCTTCTCATCCTTCATTATTTTCTCTCTGATTCCTTCAAGCAGAAAATTTTTGTTTCCCAAATGTTCTTATTATCCTGAATATGAAGTTTGTCTGGATTACTTAATCTCTAACAGATGTAGAAATTAATTTTTTTATCTTTATTCAAATTTTCTGGGATAAAGTCTAGAATTGCCTCAATTCTAGTAACTTAAACGGTGCTTTCACTAGAAATTTAGCTTCTCTCAAATCTCTTTTTACTTGTTGGTGAATGACACTTTGGTGTTAGTTTATCTCCACAATTTTTACGTATTTTAATCATGCCTTATCCTTTGGATCACATTCAGTATTTTTTTGTTATCTTTGAAAGTTAATACAGAATTAATATAAATAAATTACATAAGCATAATTGTAAGTTTCCCTCAAACATCCAGAGGCAGTCACTCCATGCCTTATATTCTCATACAATGTTGTTTTACCTCCATTTACTTCACACTGCTTTGGAATTTGCTTTAAAGGATCTCTTTTGAGCTACACTAGCAAATGAAAGTTTCCTCATTTGTCCTTTGCATTTAAGAAAAGCGTAGCAAGGGACATAAATACTTCAGAAATTATGTCTCATTTAAAATTTTTCTGCTTGGTTAAGTATTAATAAGTGAAAAGGTAAATTAGAATTTAATGTATCTGGCCAGTGTTTTGTTAATGAAGAGGTCTGGGTATGTACTTCAGTGATAGAGCATTTACCTAGCATAGGTGAGGCCATAAGTTCAGTCCCTAGCACCAGGTGGGGAAAATAAAAAGAAGGAAATTTTGATTTCCTAAAAGAGCAGGGTTTTCAATGTACCAGGATACAGATAATATTTTTCTTTGTACATTTTTTAGTTATTTGCAGTAGTAGTAACTACTATGTTTGAGTACTTAAATAAATCAAATACTTTTCCAAGTTTTTGTTTTATTTTTAAAATTTTTTATTTTCTTTTGTGTGTGTTGCTAGGTAGGGATAAAATCTCAGGCCTTGTGCATACAGGCAAGTGCTCTACCATGGAGTTATACCTGCAGCTCTCTTAATTTGTTTTAATTAAACCTTATAACAAGCATAAGGTAGGTTCTATTATTTATTTTATACGTAAAAACATTTTAGCACAAAAGTTAGGGACTTTCTCAAGGTTGTACAATACTTGATAGAAGTGAAATTCTCAATAGCTTCTTTCATGTTTTCCTTGTCATGTTTTAGAAAGACATTGAATAATGTTTTGTAACAGACTCAACTTTCTTAGTCACTTTATTTTTTTGTAATTATATATAGACAGCATGCCTTTATTTACTTTTATGCAGTGCTAAGGATTGAACCCAGTGCCTCATACGTGCTAAGCAAGCACTCTGCCACTGAGCTACAGCCCCAGGCCTTCTTAGTCACTTTAAATCATACATTTATAAAATGTCTTAATATCATTATAGACGAAAGTAAATTTTGTTCCTAGTCACTGAATAAGTTTAGAGGCCATTGAATAAATGAAAGTCCTCTGACAATAGGAAGGATGCCAGGGGAAGTCGAGACTATTAATTCTTTATAACTTGAGAATATCTTTTGATGTTTTTATTTTTTCTAATTTTTAACATCATACATCATTTAACATGATTCTTTTGGGAGGGGACATACTGGGGATTGAACCCAAGGGCTCCTGGCCACTGAATCACATCCCCACCCCTATTTGTATTTTATTTAGAGACAGAGTCTCACTGAGCTGCTTAGCACCTTGCTGTTGCTGAGGATAGCTTTGAACTTGTGATCCTCCTGTCTCAGCCTCCTGAGCTGCTGGGATTACAGGCATGTGCCACCACTCCTGCCTTAATGTGATTTTTGACTTGCTCTATGGCACTGAAATACACTAAAGAGGAATAATTCCCTCCCCCACTTTCTTATAACATCCTTTAAGGTCCTTGAATAAAAGGTGTTTTACTAACATTGAAGGCTTTGTATAAGAATTACCTGCAGTCAGAAGTTAAAGGTCTATGATAAGTTCTCCTGTCTGGTTTATGTGTTTAAAACAAGTAATTATCTTATGTACAATAGTATTGGTAGACACACATTTTTAGTGGGTCAGCCAGGTTGTCTTCAAAGGTACTAAGCAGGGAACAAAGTCAAGAATTCAGTGCCTTCATTTTTCATCTTTGTAACTTCCCATTTTTCCATTATTGCTTGTCATTTGCATTCATCTCTATGCTAATTGCTTCATTAATGCTTTAGAAATTAGAATGTTGATTATATTCTGCAATTGTTAGGTCACCTAAAACAGAATTTTAAATAATATTATTACCCATAAGCTACCATTTATATTTTTGATGTGTATTTACGTTTTGTAGATTCTATACTTGGGCAAGATTAAGTGATATATGATTTTATTCTTAGATACCATGGAAACTCTTGTTCCAATTTAGAACTGTTCAGTTGTACACATTCTAATGGTTATTTTAATATACACAATATGCTAGACCTTTTGGAGTCAATATGAATTATAGATTTTCAAATCCTTTATTAATATTACCATTAGTAGGAAATGTAGGAAAAGTACATATGCTACATAGTAGCATATGTAGGAAAAGATAAAAAAAATTCAAGAAAAACTAGAAGACATGAAGATCTTCTTTTCTTTTTGGGGGGGGGTGGAGTACTGGAGATTGAACTCAGGGGCACTCAACCACTGAGCCACATCCCTGGCCCTATTTTGTGTTTTATGTAGAGACAGGGTTTCACTGAGTTGCTTAGCGCGCCATTGCTGAGGCTGGCTTTGAACTCGTGATTCTCCTGTCTCAGCCTCCCTAAGTGCTGGGATTACAGGCTTGCACCACTGTGCCCGGTGAAGATTTTATTTTCTACTTGTATTCACAGTTAATTCCAGAAAGTGAGATTGATTAATGTGTGAAATTGTATTACTATCAAATGATAAATGCATTATAAGTTTAATATAGCTTGATGTTGTTACTGGAGTCCTAGTCCAGTGTCCTGACTCTAAGGGTCTTAACAGACCGTATTTGTCCACTAGCCATAATAATCCATTCAACAGAGAGAGAGGGGAGTGGTGGTGAAACAGGAAAGCAATTTATTTTGGTATGGCCATATTGGGAAGAACAGAGATCTAGTGACCTAAGAGCTATCTTTGAGGTACTGACAGTTGCTCCAGGAATACATAGAATTAGGATAGGTGACAGGAGGTATGTATAGGATTTTGGTTAAAAATGGTCTGATTTTTCATTACCTCAGGTCTGCTTTTGCAGGCCCTGATGGTTACAGGGAAATTGTTAATGCTTGAGGGTGGAGAGGGGTGCAAAAATTATTTTCCACCCTCAGATAATTGCTCCTGCATGGGGGCAGCCATGGTTCCTGTTATAAGGGCTCAACCATTACAGGAATTTGAGATAAGGCATGGTGGAGAACTTACTTGGAGGGAAAGAGAGAGAAAATAGATTAGAGAGACAAAATGGAGTTAGGTAAGGGCTGGGTCCTCCTCCAGGGAGCCACTGTTACAATGGTGATATTGTTCTTTAACATTTCTCATAGGTTAGTATTTTTTAAACAACATTAAAATCATCAAGTACCAATTGTAGACATAACCACAGAATTCTGATTAAAATAGAACCTCAATTCTTGATAAAGATGGGAATAATGAAAGATATTATAGAATGTTTCTTGTCTGAATTTATTGATTTAAGCTATGTGTTAAAGAAAACACAAATTGCCTTAATCTAACAAGCTTGTGTGAATTTATAGATTCAGAGGACTTCAAAAATATGATTTTGAGATTTTCTCATTTTTTAAATTTTATATGGTACAAAATTATATTTTTACCACATAAATTTTCCAATACATTAAAGAAAAAATTTGCCTTAATAGAGATATTTTTGTAAATATTTTGTTCTTTTTCTCTTTTAGGGGAGGAAAAACTTAGCCTTTTGTCTTAAATTCTCAACTGGGACCCCTGTAACAAAGGATAGATTACAAGAGAAAAACAATTTTAACATGTGTATTTCATATATAAAGATACACTTCTTGGTGTACAGAGGGTTAAGTCCTGATAAGCCCATCATGAGTTGAAAATATATTTTTAAAATGCATTGAATATATCTGTAAACTGAAGTTCTCTGAAAAAACTTCATCTGCATTAAAGATCCTACAGTTTCCTTGACCTTGGCTAACTAGAACATTTTGGATGGAGAGAGATGGAATGTTGTACGTGGAGTCAAAATTATTTTGGTCTATCTAAAGCCCTTTAATAACCATTTACCTTAATTTTTGTATTCATTCTAACATTGTGACTAATGAACTTTCTAGAATGTATGACTAGATTTTGCAGACTTCTAGCATCCACCAACTCTCAAGATAAGACTTATATAACATCTAAAATATATAGAAGAGGTTTTCCTGCCTTGCTTTGACCCAGCTACCTGATGTTCCAGCCAACGTTATTGGTAAATGTATTGATTTATGGCTTTATTTTGTTCTGTGACTATAAAAGTTCACGTACCTTTTCCAGGGTAGAATATGTCCATCAGGGTAATATGAATCTGTGTTCCTAAGCCAAAGTATTTCATAATGGGCTCAATAAAAACTGTTTTCTCATTTCCTTTAAAGCAGAGCTGTTTTTTTGACACAGCTAGCTTAAACAACATAGCGCAGTAGCACAGTACACTGTACAGTATCATCTTTCTTCTTTCGTGACTGCATGGCTTATTGGGAGCTGTGGCCTCTGGCTGCCCAGCATCAGAAAAGACTATCCTACTGCATAGATACCAGGAAAGATCAAAATTTGAACTAAGATTTCTGTGGAATGTTTTCTACTTTTATACCATCTTTAAGTCAAAAAATTTTAAGTTAAGCCATCATATGTTGGGGACAATCTGTATGTGGGAAATATCTGGAGAAATGAGTGATTGTCGAAGAGGTGGCTTACATAGAATTAAATACCATATTCAGCAAAGAACAAGAAGAATGTAGGGAGTCGAGTTAGGAGAAGTTGACCAGGAAAAATATGGTAAGCAGAGAAAAATTTATTATGCAGATTTACGTTGGAGATTTTCTGAATACTAATGCCCTTTGTATTATATCACTTATAAAGAATTGGTCAAAAATCATTATAAACTATTAGGTTGAGTAATCTATCTACTGATCATTAAACATGAGAACATAGAGATTGACATGCACAAATATTTTTCCTAGTAATAAAATAACTGTTAATATGCACAAGATGAAAGGGGCATGATACAAGGAGATAAATCTATGTTTGAATTAATAGAACAGTTTCATAAATTAGAATAGTCATAAAATAGACATCTAAAATGCAGGCAAAGTAATTTATGTTCTAATTAATATATAGCACTGTATGCTTGCACATAGTGACTGATTCATATTTTTCTTTGATGTAAGGGATATTTATTCAATGCCTATTATATGTCCATCCCTGTATTAAGAGCTGGGAATACTAGTGAATATCTTTTAGGAAGCCTTCAAAAAACCATGTCTTTGATCATGCTTGATGAATACCACACAATACTGATAATGATGTTTCAATATAAAGTAAATTTGCATTCTGAACAGTGTCATGGTAATGATTACATCTGCCATCATTTAAAATAAATTGAATTGAGTGATGTTAGCAAATGGAAAGAAAACTGCCACACCAAAAAAAACGAACTTTCAAATAATCTAAGATGTGATAAGAAAGAGAAATTGGAAAGAAGGTACTTTGTCAGTTCTAATTATCCTAATTTGAAAAAGCAAATAGGCCCACCAGATGTTACTACATGAGTTAATTGTGTCTTCAACATTAAAGGTAATTAACTTACATGCTTACACTTGTGCAATTTCTTAGACTGGAGTTAAAGTCACATCCTATGATTATCCACACCACTGTCTTCAAACAAAAGCCCTTAGTAGAGTGATATGAATGCCTGTGTACTGTTTTTAGTTTTGACAAGACTGCCAGGCCAATCTCAGCATTTGTGGCAGGGAATGGGGCTTTAGATCGTGCCACTTGTGTCCTTCCACTGCTGCTTGGCCATTCTTTTTTTTTTTTTTAATTTTTTATATTTTTTTATTTTTATTTAGTTATTTTATTTAAATGCATTTCAAGTCATAGTACATAACCAGAGCTCAGTTTTTCCATTTCTATGGTTGCAAACCAGATAAAGTCACACCATTAGTGTCTTCATACATGCACCAGGGGTAGTAATGACCATCTCAAACAACCATCATTACTATGCCCATTCCCCTTTCCTTCCTCCCACCTCCCCCTGCCACGTCTAGAGTTCCTGTATTTCTCCTATGTTTCCCGTTCCCACCCCCTTTATGTATCCTTATCCACTAATCAGCGAGAACATTCGGCATTTGGTTTTTTGGGATTGGCTTACTTCACTAAGCATAAGGTTCTCCAATTCCATCCATTTGCCTGCAAATGCCATAATTTTATTCTCTCTTATTGCTGAATAATATTCCATTGTGTGTATGTACCACAGTTTCTTTATCCATTCATCTATTGAAGGGCATCTGGGTTGCTTCCTTAGTTTTGCAATTGTGAATTGTGCTGCTATAAACATTGAGGTGACTGCTGTATTGTAGTGTGCTGTTTTTAAATCTTTAGGGTATAAGCCAAGGAGTGGGATAGCTGGATCGAATGGTTCCATTCCAAGTTTTTTAAGAAATCTCCAAACTGCTTTCCAGATTGGTTGCACCAATTTGCAGTCCCACCAGCAATGCTTGAGTGTACCTTTTTCACCACATCCTTGCCAGCACTTATTGTTGCTGGTATTTTGGATAGCTGCCATTCTGACTGGTGTGAGATGAAATCTGAGTGTAGTTTTGATTTGCATTTCTCT